>JASANY010000820.1:0-10666 GCA_030849755.1 Trypanosoma avium
GGGGGAAAAAATCCAATACGCATACCTACAATTAAATATGATCTATGTATGTTTTGTGTATTTATTTTATTGATTAATTATTTTTTGATGTTTTTTCTTTGAATCCAGCATTTTACTACGAACCGTCGAAAGATGGTATATATATTTTTTTATTTTGAAATGACTTACACACTAGGTACGCCGTATTGCGTGGCTGCTTCTTCTGCTTATAACTGCTTATAACTCTTTATAAAGTTTTTACCTTTATTTTTTTGTAGCAGCGGTGTTGGAAGCTTCAATGCATGGTGTAGAGTGCTTATAAGTCTGTTACTGTGTTTTTGTGGCCTATAAGTGATGTATTGATAATGGCGTACTACACCCTTTATATCACGTGCGAAGCCCTGTTCCCCCTCCAACCACTTTTTGTTTGGCTGTCGCATTCTATTTCTTTCCCCCCCCCTCCTTTTTTTTTTTTTTTTACCTCTCCTCAAGAATAAAGATAATAAAGCAAACTAAGGGTTCCCCTACACACGCACATTCCTATGAAGGCCACATCGTTTTTTGTAATTGCCGCACTTTTCGCCATGGTGTTAGTTGGCAGCATGGCGCAGGACGAAACTACAACTGTTGATCCTGGGGATGAAACTACAACTGTTGATCCTGGGGATGAAACTACAACTGTTGAACCTGGGGATGAAACTACAACTGTTGAACCCGCCTCACATTCCAGTGGGGCTGTATCATCTGGTGGTGAGGTGCCTTCCGCTGACTCCAGCAGTGCTCTACACAGTGTGGTTGCCGTTGCTGTGGTGATGTCTGCCGCTATGGCTTTGTAGACTCTCTGTTATCTACGCTATATCCAGTGATTTATGCATGCATATCATTGGAGCAAATTTTTTTTACTTGATTTATCTGCTTTTTTTTTTTTGAATATTGTAATTTTAAATATTAAATTTTAATTTTTTTTTAATTTTCGATTTATTTTTTGGGTGTTCATGTCTAAGAAATTAGTAATTTTACAGTTGCTCAGGTATATGTTTTTTATTTTTAGTAATTGACCATCGAAAGATGGTAAATATAAATATATTTATATATATATATATTTATTTTTTAAATGACTTTTACACTAGGTACACCGTATTGGGTGGCAGCTTTTTCTGTTTATAACTGTTTATAACGTTTTTACCTGTTTTTTTTTTTTTTTCTTAGCAGCTGTTTTGAGAGCTTTAACGCACAGTGTATAGTGCTTATAAGTCTGTTACTGTGTTTTTGTGGCCTATAAATGATGAATTGTATATTATATATATATATATATTTTTTTTTTCCCCCTAATTTTTTTTAAATTTTTTTTTTAAAGGCTCTCATGCACGGATTTATTTATATTACCAGATGGTTCGATCTGTTTTTAGAATCTTTTAATGTTTTTTTTTCCCCCGTTGTTTGCGGTGATTTTTCTTTGAGGAATGAAGATGATTTTAGTATTCTTGTATTTTTTGATATTTTGGGGGATTTTTTGCTGGGTAGGAAGTTTTATTTTCTTTGGGCTAGGGTTCTTCTTTTGGTTTTTCGATTTCTATGTTTTTCAGTCTCTTGTGCGTGTCTTGATGATGTTTTGGGAATTAGTATTTACGAGAACTTTTTGAGAGACGTTTCGCTTCACTCTCTTTTTTCTTTAAATGCTGTTTTCTTTGATGCTAAAGAACTTATATTGAAAGGGCGTAAATGTGTAGCTGATTCAGCTGTTAATGTGGTTACTGTTAACAACAGATTTGTATTTATCTCAGAAGAAGAAATATATAGTCGCGAAAAGTTGTTGTTATTTGAATCCTTCTCATGGTTGACTATACTTCGTACTCGATTGTCTGATATAGGTAATATATACCCCAACACGACCCCTATCAGCTTTTTTTGTGCTTCTGGCAAAGCCCCAAAGGGACTAATATTTTATGATTTTTATTGCCGACGAGAACACTTGAGAAGAGTATTTGTAAGTTTTCAACGCTCCTTGGATGGGGTAAGTTCGAGACTGCAGGATGAGGGAGGTGTGACGGCGCCGCTTTTCTCATTCTCACATGAGGCAGAGGTGCGCCGTGATGTAGAGGAGCTGCGGGGGCGGCAGTCTGTAGCCCAAGAGGCCCTATTGCTTTTAAAGAAACGTAACACGGATATTTATTCAAGGGATGAGAGTGAAGTAGCCGCGGGTGAAGAGGTCGCAGTCCTAATTACTCTTAAGGACGAAAAAAATTCACTTTTACAAGAGATTGCGCAGTGCCAAGAGCAGCTCCGTCAGCGGCGGTCTATTGGCCGTGGTGGGGGTGAAATTTCTCTACTCGCCCGCTGTGGGTTTGTGGCGACAAAAAGAGATCGACTACTTCGAGAAGTTAAACAACTCGCGGAGGCTTGTGAGCGAGAGCGGGTGGTGCATGTGGCGGTATCTGATGAAGTAAGGTGCATCAAAGCGGAAAAGACACGGGCCCAACGCCTTCACAGACTAATTTTAGCAGAGAAGTCAATAACGATTGACCTTCTGCGGGAGGAGAGCACATGTGCCAGTATTAATACCACACTGCATGCTGTTTTATCTGTCGAAGCTAAAGACTTTAACTAATTGTGTAAAAATAATTTTAATTATATATATATTTCATTTCCCTTTCTTTTTTTTTTTTTATCGTGCTTTTGTGAGGCTTGTCCCCTTTGCTCCTCTCTAGAACTAGGATGTTGTGATGCAGTAGTAAAATTATTATTATTATTATTATTTTTTATCTTAGTTTTTTATTTTTCTAGGTCTCTATATTATTTATTTTTTTTTTTTTGTTTTTTCTGTTTTTTTTTTTTTTTCTTACTGTGCCATTCTACTTTAATAATAAAATGATAAAAAACTAAAAGTAAATAATCGATTTTAGAATTAAATTATCTATAGACTTTTGTTTGTTTCTCTGATTATATTTATTCATATATATATATATATATATATGAATAAATATATATATGTTTCCTTTATTGATAGCCTCTTCATTCCTTTTCTTTGTTATCATTGTTAACAGAAGCGAACCAGCAGAGTCCTATATATTGCTTAAAACAAACTTTAAAAAATAGAAGGGAATAAAATCAATACAAAGCAAAAGAAAGATATCAGAGATAGATATAGAAAGCGAGTAAAAGGAAGATGAGCATGCGCATGACACCTGGGAAAATATATGGCGGAGCTGCTGCTATTATTATTTTTCTAACAGCATGGAATCGCTATTCAACACGTCACCTTCGAACTATTGTAGACAATATCAAAGAGGCAAAGTTACAGGAGATGGCACAACTGAGAGAAAGGAAAATTGTGTAGTGATATTCAATTATTACAAATGTTTTTGTCATTGTTGGAATTTAGATTCCCAAGTTATTCACCCCTTTCATAACTCATTTCTCTTCCAGTTATCTGTTTATTTCGCTTACTTTGTTGTTGTGATTATTATTTTAAATATTTCATTTAACTTGTTGAGGTTAGTACCACGTTTTTTATTTTCCTTAATAAATATTATTGTTTAAATATATATATATTTTTTCTTTTTTTTTGCATAAAAACATAACCAAATTTTTACATAAAAATACTTAGCTACTGTCAATAATAACAGTTAGACAGAATTGTAGACTTGAAGGTTTGAGAAGATGCGCGATACGGAGACGCAGCCGTCTTCTCCACGGAAGCAAAATATTCGGCCTCATTTTTCAATGCGTGAAATTGACGGACAACCTGCAACTGATGAACATGCTCTTCTGCGAGCTTTTCTTGATCGCAGGCGCCGTATGGAGACAGCATCGCGTCTCACGGATAAAATGATGGCACAAGTTAGTTCCATTATGGATTCTGATGAAAATACAACATATGCTTTATTAATAGAGGATATGACTTCTACACGTGGAGCTACGCAAGATTTACGAAAAACTAGTGTAGGACTAACCTTTGGAGAAGATAATGTGATGATAGGGGGTCCAAGTCCGTTATTAAATTCTCCTGAAGCAATTCTTGAGCATGAAACTAATAGTAAGGTAAATAAAATGCGGGATATGAGGGCTGAACAACGAAAAGCAGCGGAACTACAAGAGAAGCCTGAGTTTCAGTTAGCAGAACCTTCATTAGAAATGCCTAAACCTCCACTTAAATTTACCTCCACTTCTCTTGCATTTGCATTAGAGACTCTAGCTACAAGTGTGACAAAAATTGTTTCTGCAACAGATGGAATTTTGTTACAGTTGTCTGAATTAGATAAGGAAATGACACCTCCTGTAATGAAAGAAATTGGAGTTCTTTCATTACATGTACAACATGCTTGTAGGTGTTATGCTGCTGCAATGCAACATCTTTCACAATATGAAGTATGTGATAAAGCCTTACAGGACGGAACCGCTCAAGAACTAAGTATACTACGTGAGAAGTTTCTCATGCGCAAAGAAATGTTAACAGCACAAGAGCAAAAACAAAAAGTTACCGAAGAGCATCTTCAGGCTCTTAAACTTCGACTCAATGGTATTGATGCACGTTGCCGTATGTGGTCCGCTATACTTCTTGACAATCCAACACCACCTCAAATAATTACCTCACCACTTTGGATCGGTAACCGTACTTCGTTATCGCGTGAACGTGACTCAATGTCTTTCGTAAGACCCCTTAGTTCTAGCAGAGGTGCTAGCATTACACAACGCGTAGGTAGCGCGGGTGGACTCTTGCCTCGTAGGAGGTCGAGTGCTCGACTTTATACACCCATGACAGAAAATTCTATGGAGTCTCTTTCCACCTCCTCTACCTCACATGATGAACTGGATAGTCGTGTAGATGCTATGGAAATTAAAGTTGCTCGTTTTTGGCGAAACCCATATGTTATTAAAGCTCAACGATGTTCAGAGCGGCTGCGAAGACGTCGGCGTCGTATGAAAGAGCAGAGTTCTCCAATAGTGGACACGGCATGGCTTCCTGTAATTCAGCGCAGTGACTCCGTGGTGGGTCTTGGGTCATCCCTGCGTGGGGCCCCAGACACGCAGCGGCAGTCGCGGCTTGAGAGTATACGTAAAGTGAGCGCCATCGTTGAGGGCGGGGGTGGTGGGAAGGCAGCGGCGGAGGTGCGTCTCACGGCACTGCTGCGGAGTCTTATGCGTCTTGTCCCGCGTCCCTCGGGGGATGGGGAGGCCACCGCCGAGATGAGTGGGGAGTCACTGGAGCGAGAAACTTCAATAGGAAGAGAAAAAGGAGGTCTGGGAGCCATAGAGGAGGTGGAGGTGGAGGGACGAGTAGAGGAGGACGGTAGTATTAGCCCGATTGCCACAAGTTCACTCGCTGACGGCAGTGCGGTGCCTACAACAGCGGAGGTATGCACAGGGGCAAGAGCAACGAGTGCACTCTCGAAGAGTGTGAAGAGTTTGCTGAAATTCCTTGATGCGAGTCATGCGGCCTCACTATGAGGGCGCCAGTTGATTTATATACTTATATATGTACAGAGAGATAGAGAAAGCACACACACATATACCCACATATATGTAAATGAACAGACGAGAAGAGAAACAGGAGACATTTTTTTTTTTTAAGTTTCTGTTTATCTGATTTTTTTTTTTTTTCGTATGAACATAAGAAGGTTCGTGTGTGTTTGTATGTTTCTTTTAGTCTATATTTAAAATGCTATTTTGCTGCAAAAAAAAAAAAAAAAAAGGAATTCAAGTTTTTGTTTTTGCTTTTTTTTGTTTTTCGTTGCTGTTCACGCTTTTATATTATTTCTTGTCAGCCATGGTGAACTCAAAAAAAAACGAAACTATTATAATTGAATTTTCTATTTTTTTCTTTACTTCTTATTTATGTTATTTACTTATGATCTCCAGGAGTTTGTGCTCTGAAGGAATAAACTAATCGAGCAAAAGCAAAGCTAAGCAAAGAGGGAGGGATTCAAAAAAAAAAAAAAAAAAACTATAGGAAGTAGAAAGTATTTGAGTTATACCTACAGAGAATCCCCATCCTTCTTCTTTTCAAAAAAGGAAAAAAAAAGGCAAAAAAAAAAAAAAAATGTCACAACATCAATATGTCTTTAAATATATTATCATCGGTGATAGTGGGGTTGGAAAGAGTTGTCTTCTTCTACAGTTCACCGACAAGCGCTTTGAGCCTCTACATGACCTCACCATTGGTGTAGAGTTTGGCGCCCGAGTTGTAACAATTGCACAGAAGAGTATAAAATTGCAGATATGGGACACAGCAGGACAGGAAAGTTTCCGCAGCATCACACGCAGTTATTACCGTGGAGCCTGTGGGGCTCTTCTCGTCTACGACGTCACACGACGTGAGACTTTTACACATTTGCAAACATGGCTAGAGGACGCCAAGGCGAATGCCACCACCGCCCTTGTTGTAATGTTGATTGGAAATAAGTGCGACCTAGAAGCGAAGCGGCAGGTGACGCGGGAAGAAGGGGAGGCCTTCGCGAAAAAAAATAATCTCGTCTTCATGGAGGCCAGTGCTAAGACGGCGTTAAATGTCGATGATGCCTTTCTTAAAACTGCCACAATGATTTATGAAAATGTACAGAGTGGTGTGGTGGACCCATCGGTGGTGTCTGGGAAGCCGGGGCCAGCGAGTACGGCGGCGCGGGTGCCACGCAAAGGTGATGGACCACAGGAGGAATCAAAGGGCTGTGAGTGCTAAATGAAAGAAAAAAAAAAGTCGAATGAGAACCGCATTCATATTTTCGACAACAGTAGGATTTGAATTCGTGGATATGAAGAGAATCAAACAAACCAAAAAAAAAAATAAATCAAAAATAAAGTGAATAAAGAGAGTAATATATATATATATATATATTTATTTATTTATTTATATAGCGTTTTGAGTTAGTAAGATAAAGAAAAAGAGATATTTTTAATGGCGAGATAGACATTAATGGATTATCGATATGATCCAATATTCAAACTGTGTGACATCATGAGAAAATTGATACAATGAAGTAATAAAAAACTCAAGGAGATGTCCTTATGAGCTATTACAGGAAATGCACGTTTTTTTATTTTTGCTTATATATATATATATATATATATATATATCTTTTTTTTTTCTGTATTTTCTCCCTCTCTAATTTTATCTTTTTTTTTTTTTTTATGTACTTTGCTTTCCCTTTTTTGGTCTCATTCTTTTTTCTCTATGTTTATGAGTGTTACTATATATTTTGTCTCTTTTTTTTGCAAGGATTACTTTTTTTTTCCTAATGCAATGATGCGAGGAGACATTTATCAGAAACAGTCATATCCATAATCATTTGCCTTTATGATATCAGTTTTCTAGTACGAACAGATATTGTGAAAATTGATATTAATACTTATCTGAATAGATAATAAGGGACATAGAGAAAGGAGAGGAGGGGAGGGGGGCTATAATTGAAAAATAAGGAACAGAGAGGAATTGTTTATATATATATTTTTTGCGTGTGTGTGTGTGTCTACTTCTTGTATGGATGATCTGGGCCAATGCCTTTAAATGAGGATGGCAAGGGATTTTGACAGAAAAGAATTAATAAAAATAACCAAAACAAAATAGTAATAAAAAAACAAGAAAAAGAACAGTTGGAGCAACTGGTAGAAAAGTTTAGAGTGTTTTTTTTTTTTTTTTGCAGTATTCTCTTTCTTTTTCTCTTTATCTTGTTTTTTTCTATATTTTTAGTTTCATTTTCTCCATTTTTTTTACTCTGCTCCTATTATTATCAACTATATCATTCTCTGCTGTTATTTTTAAACTAATTTAACAAAAATGTTAAGTTAAAAAAAATATTAATTTATATTGATGCTATTGATGTTTATCGAATATTAAAATAAATGTATACATTTTATTATTATTATTATTATTACCATTGTTTTTCTTTTCTTTATTTTATCTATATATATATATATATATATATATATGATCCTTCATGAAATAATATAAAAGTTTGGGAAGACAGAAGAAGGTGTCTGCGCAAGTGCTAACTAATAATAAGAACAAAAACAAATAAACAACATTAAGAAAAAAAAAAAAAAAAGGTCCTCAAGGGATAAATAATTCAAAAAATTAAAAATAAGCGTATATATATATATAATAAAATCTAAAAAAAAAGAGGACAACAATAACCATCAGAAAGAAGTATTTATGGCACATCTCAGAGGAGGGTCTATAGCAAGGTTTCATTCCACCTCTTCCTCCTCTTATTTCTTATTCCAATCATCATGGTTGCAAGTATTATTAATATCCCTACTTATTATTGGTATTACATTACCAGTAACCCATGCAGATGATGGGGCAGTTGCAGTGCAAGTATTACCGAGCCGTGAGGAATGTTTTTTTGAAGATATTTCCGCTACAGGAGTAAAAGTATTTGTACATTACCTCGTTACTTTTGGTGGATCACTTGACATCGATGCAACATTCTTTGGCCCTGATGATGCCCTCATTTGGACTTCAAAACGAGATCCAGAGGGGCGAGTGTTATTTAAAACACGAGCCGCCGGCCGTCACAGGTTTTGTTTCTCTAATAAAATGAGCACCCTAACCACGAAGGTGGTGGCCTTCTCTATCGCGGTAGGGGAGACGGGCCTCGCCGCGGGGCAGACAAAGCAACACAAAGGTGAGGGAGGGATGGTGCCCCCGCAGGGAAGTATGGACCCCCTGGAGCGGTCTATTATGCGAATACAACAGGGATTACGGGAGGTGCAGGAGGTGCAGCGTTATTTGCGGGGCCGCGAGCGTGTGCATCGGGCAACCACAGAGGTGGCCAATACACGAGTGGTGGTGTGGTCGACAATAGAGATTTTAATCATCGCTTTTATGAGTGCTGGAAATGTGTGGTATCTTAAGCGTATCTTTAACAAGCGAAGAGTTGTTTAGTGGGATGAAGGAAGGAAATAATAGGAGGAAATAGGAGAATGGATGATGGTTGCTGAGAAAATATTATTATTATTATTATTATTATTATTATTATTATTATGTGTGCATTTCAATAATACATGTTTTTTTTTTGTATTGTGTTGTTTTAGTTTGTTTCATGTGATTTTTTTTTTTCCTACATATGGCCTTAAACCTTTTTTTTTTTCAATCAGCCGCTTTAGCTTGTATTTCTTATGTAATGCAATGATACAAAGAAAGAAAGAAAAAAAAAGGTCGTGATAGATTTGAAAGACAGCAAGAGATGAAGAATTAAAAAAAAAAAAAAAGTGGATGAGAAAAAAAGATAATCATCATAAGACATAATGTACTAAATCCAAGAGAAAGAAAAAAGAGGAGGAAGAGAGAAAAAAAAAAAAATAAATAAATAAAAATATCAACAGAGTAAAGACCATTTTCCCTCCCCCCTCCTTCTTTTAAAGGTTATCAATTACTCTTCATTCTGTTTGGTGTACCTGGGCTGACCTTATTATGAGAAAAAAAAAAAAAAAAAGAGAGAGAGAGAGAGATAGTGGTGGTTGCACTCGTTTTGTACGAAGAATATTACAAACATTCAAATAGAGAATGAAATACACATTAATATTTAGATAGTTTTCTCAGATTTTTAAATATTGATAAAAAAAAAAAAAAGAAACTACTTTTAACGTATTATTATTATTTTTTTTTCCCCCTCTCTTTTTATATTTCTTATTGATGTTTTTTTTTTTTTTTTTTTTTTTTTAAGATAAGGTGATTTTGGTGATTGAAACCTTATTTTTTTCATAAGAGAAAAGGAAATATAGTAAGACAGTAATAATAAATAAATAAATAAAAAATGCCTAGGAAAGCGTTATTAGGAAATTGGTTTGAGGAGGAGGCATATATGCGGGACCGTAAACGTCTTATGGAGGGTCGCCATGGTGGCCTTGTTGATGCTGCCCGTGAAACACAATTAATTATTGCCAAGGTAAAGCATCACAGCACCCCGTATGAAATATCTACATTACCAGATGATAGATACCTTCACTTCTACGCCCCTGTGATGCTACAAAACGCCGCCACAAATGGGTATCTCTCACTTGACTTGGATGATCGCATACTTCGCCCCACAGGCTGGCGTGTGGTGTGTTCCACGGCCGCCGCAAGTGAGCCAACGCTGCGAAATTCTTTTGTCCTGGTGCCCGCCCCGACTGGACCAACCGATATGATTGCCGTCCCACCAGAGGAGGAGAATGTCGTACACTATGGGCAACCATTCTTTCTCATGACAGTCCCAGAGTTGTGCGATGACCCACTCTCCCTTGCCTCAGAGCATAAAGGGCCTCAAAGTGCTTCAAAGGTAACTGGAAAGTATCAAGATGTTTTCTTTTCTCCTGATGGCAGCTCTGCAGAGACGATGTGGGTTTTAGACTTTGCGAACCCAGAGTATAGGGAGGATATGCGAGATAGACCTGTACAAGGAGATGCGGTGTTGGTGATACGACACAATCACACGAATGTTCCACTGGCAAGTAATAAATCTGTTTTCTATAACGATTTTGGACCAGAGTATGAAGTGTGTTGTCATAAATTTGTGGCAGCTGCTACAAAGTTGCGTGGTGGACATTTGTTAGATGAGAATTATTGGATATTTGTTCATAGTGGTCAAGGTCATGAGGAGGAGGATAAGAAAATGATAGAAAAAGGAAAAGAAAATGAAGTAGAATCTGTACAGAAAGCAGAAGAGAGTAACAGGAATTAATAGAAATAAGAGGGGGGGGGGGGGGGGGG
>JASANY010000820.1:10745-59628 GCA_030849755.1 Trypanosoma avium
TAACACCCCCCCCCCCCCCCCCTCCCAAAAAAAAAAAAAAAAAAATGAAAGGGGCAAAGCCACAAATATATATATATATATTACGAGAAATGTATAGAACCCTATTATCTATTTATGTAAGATTAAAAAAAATATTTGGTACAGATAAGGTTTTTAAAGGAATGGGGTATGGAAGAAAAGAAACACCCCCAAGGAAACAACAAATAAAAACAAAAAAAAACTTTTGTTTTTTTTATTCAATTTTTTCTATGAATTTTTTGGTAAATTTGTAGAAGAATAAAAGTGAAGGTTGCTTCTATGTGATGAGTAAAATTGAGATTGAGAGAGATACGTGCAATAAGATTCTGGTTTGGGAGTTTTGTGGTATCTTGATTTGCTATATTTTTCTCAAAAAAAATAAAAGAGAATTCCCTTTTATTTTTTTATTTATCACTTATTTTTAAGGGCAGTATCTCATTATATAGCGCTTTCCTCTTTGTAGTTTGTTTTTTTAGAAGAGATACTAATTATATTAAATTTGATATATTTTCTTTTATTTATTATTATTATTATTATTATTTTTTTTAGAGGGTATTTGAAAAAATACTTATTTATATATACTTAAATCACTATTGATGTTTTTTTTTTTTTTTTTTTTTTTAAATTGGACTTCTGGATAAGAGGAGCCCCCCCCAAAATATATATATATATATATATCTAAATATACAATTGCAGAAGTAAACCTTATTACTATTAATCATGAAAAATCTTCTATATTGGTTTAACTTACCCCTATATACTGCTACATTATTTTGTTTATGCTTCTTTGCATCTTTAATGTTTGTATCTCCAGCTTCTGCTGCAGTTCCTGGTGATACACGTTTTCGTATTCATGAACCCTCCTACGCTTACCTAGACTGCTCCGCCTGTATCGCCTTCGCAGAGTATCTTGGTAATCGTATGAATGCCTCACTTCAATATGACGGCAGGGGTGGTGCCAGTTACCTCGCCACACATCGCCTTAATAAGGAAAATAAACTTCAGCGGCGGGAGTATGCTACAAGTGAGCTGCGGGCGGCGGAGGTGCTGGATAAGATTTGCAGTGATGCTTTAGAGGAAAACTACGTGCTTCGCCTTGATGTGGATAATCGTATTCGTGTCTACGAGGGCCCCGCATCTAGTTTACCTTTTGCACAATATTATAGTGCCCAGGACTCACAAGCTTTAAAGAGTACGGCGAAGACGGCGGTGCGTGTGTTCTGCACTCGAGTGATGGGGGAAGAAGAGGAGGCGATGACGGAGTTAGTGCGGGAGGTGCGACTCCTCTCAGACCTCACCCAACGTCTCTGTGGGGGCACTTCTGTTAATAATACTTCTCTTAATAATAATAATAATAATTCTGAAGAAAAAGCAGAGGAGTTGCAGGGCGAGAGTGTTACGGCGGTGTGTGCTGACACCGATGCAAGTTTGCAAGCGGAATTGCGCCGCATTCGCCGGTATGAAGTGTGGGAGGATAGTATTACAAGTCGACGCAAGGCTGCTATTGACGCGATGGGAGGTGAAAAGAAGGAACCAGTTGTATTACAGGAAGTAAAGGAAACTGATGAGAACGCAAAGTCGTTCTTTTCACTTGATAACATGTTTGGAGACAAAGGAAACACAGGGAATGATGAAGACGAGGAGGAGGAATCTGTTGGGCCATCAAGTGCAGATCTGTAATAATGCCATTATTATTAACATTTTTGCTCTTTTCAATTCCTTGTTTTTTTTTTTACCTTTACTTTTACTTTTACTTTGTGCGGTTAAAAAAAAAAAAAAAAAAAGTGAACGAATCTTAAATAATATTCATAATTAATATTATATTTATTATATTTATATGTATATATAAAGTGTTGCTATACGGTGTTTGGAAGAACGTGTGAAATTCAAAAAATAGGGGGAGGGGTGAGTGAACTCTGCGTTTTATTCTTCTTTTTTTTTGAGTGATTAGGTCTTTTTTTTTTTTTTTAGCTGTATGTGGTGTGTCTGTGCATTTCGTAACTAATTGTGCGTTTTTTTTTTTTTTTCAGGGAGAGAAAAAAAAAAAAAAGAAATTTTGTACGCGCACATAAACAGTAAAGAAAAAATATATATATATATATATATATATATATATATATACGTAGAGTAATAAATTAGAGAGAAAAAAAAAAAAGGAAAAACAAAAATAATGAAAATATGAAAAGACAGATAAAGATGAATTTGTAGATAAATTGTATCTATTATTTTGGAAATGGCAGCAGAATTTCATGCGATCTTTTATTTTGCCAAAACGGGGGTTTTATTTTATTTTTGATTATTTATTTTTTTTCGTGGGGGGGCGGGGGGCGTAAAATACTGAAATTTCTCTCTCGTGTCTTTTTATTTCCTCAATATATATATATATATATATATATATATATATGTATGGTTTTTTTTTTTTTTTTCTGATTTTTCACTTTATGTGTAATTCAGAAAATAGTTTTTTTTTTTCTTTTAAGTATACATATACACCTTAGTAGTTTATAAAAATAAAAAATAAAAAGGTGGGAAAAATAATAAAATTAGAAACAGATTAAAAAAAAAAAAATAAAAATAAAAAACTAACAAAGGAAAAACGAAAAAGAAAAAAAAAAAAATTAATAATAATATATTCTATTCCCCTGATTATTCTTATTACTCTTAAGGGGGAGGGGGATATATAAATAGATAGATATATAGTGAGAGAGAGAGAAAAGAGTAAATAAATAACTAGTGTGTACCCATTTCTCATGTCTGGTGCAGGTACCCCGACTGATGTAGTGATGCCGAAGAAGAGAGACCCACGACTGCGAGCTGTGCAACAACCACCACAAAAACAATTCTTCGACTCTGCTGACCATGAAGTACGCAAACAACAACAACAACAGGTGAAACCACCACAACAACAGCGGCAGGAAACACAACAAGTGCAATGGCAGCAACAACAACAACAACTTCAACAACAACTTCGACAACAACAAGAACTTCAGCGGCAGGAATGGCAGAAAAGACAACAACAACAACAACAACAACAAGTTTTACAAGCACAACAACAACAAGAGCCTCAATTACCTTGGTATCAACAACAACAACAACAACGCAGACCACAACAATATCAATCATCACAAGAGTGGCCAGCCCCACAACAACAACAACAACAACAACAATATCAATCTCGACATCAATATCAGCAATATGAAACACCACAGCAATTGCCTTGGTATCCACAGCGACGTCAGGAACTTCAACAACAACGTCAAACTCCATGGAATCAACAACCAGAAAGACAACAACAACAACAACCAGAAACACATTTATCATGGAATCAAAATCGAGACAGATATCAAAGTCAACAACAGCAACCAGCAGAGGAAATACAAGCGCAGGTGCCATGGCATCAACAACAGCGATCATGGCAACAATCACAACAATTACAACAACAACAACAACAACAACAACAACAACAACAACAACAACAACAACCTGAAGCATCAGTGTCTTGGCATCAGCAGCGGCAGCAGGAGCCAAAATTGCAATTACATCAACGCTGGCAACAACAACAACAATTACAACAGCGGCAGGGGGGTGAGGAGAAAATTGGAGAAGAAACACAACAATCACAGAATAAATCTGATCGTCCTATAGCGAGAATGTCTCCACTGATTTCTCCACCGGAATAAGTATAGGGGGGGGGGGAAGGAAATTTCAGGTATTGAACATAGAAAGAAAAAAAGGGAGAGAGAGAGAGAAAGAAGAAGAAAAAGAAAAAAATAATTTGGGGAAATAAAGAATAAAAACAACAACAACAAAAAAAAAATTTAGATAGAAATGGGAGAGCTCTTGTTTAAGCTGCTCATTTTTCTTGTGTAAAAGAAAGTAGATGTGATATTTTGTATTTGTGTTCGTTTGAGTGTTTTTTTTTTTTTTTTCTTGTTTGATTTTTTCAGGAGTAAGAGATAAAAAAAAAAATTTAAGGGGGCGGCAAGAAGTAGAAAAGTAGAGAAATAAAAGGGTAATTAAGAAAACAAAACAAAAACAAAAAAAAAAGAAATCTGAAAGAAAACAAATCAAAAAAAAAAATAAACAGGGAAAATGTGGGATGGGTAAAAATAAAATCAATGGGTCAGATATAAACTAAATCAGTCTTATATTCCTTGCATCTGCTCATCTCCATCTTCTTTTTATTAATTACGAGAATTATTTAAATGAGGGATTTATTTTCCTTTAAAATACCTGTATATTTATTTAAAATGGTAATATTGTTTTAATGGAAACACGTACCATGCTGTTGTTAACTCTTTTTTTTTTTCTTTTTTTTTGTTGTCATTATTCTACTTTTGCTCTTCCTTTTATCTCAAGCTCCTTTTTTCTTTGTTATTACTCTCTCTTCTTTCATTAATATTTGTTATTATTACTATTGCTATTAATATTGTTTTTTTTTTTTTTAGTTGAGTTGGAACGATGAGATCATCCCTTATTGTTGGAAAAAAAAAAATATATATATATATATATTATTATTTTTTTTTTGGTTGTGTTTCTTTTTGGCGTCTATTGTTATTTGGGCCAATTGTCACAAGGCAGTGATTATCTTTTTTTGTTTTTTTTCTTTAATTGTCTCAATTCTATCATTTTTTTTTTTTTTTTTTAGTTAGTAAATTTTCGGTTGTTCACTGTATACCTTGGGGATAGGTGGGACTATGAGCTTTTTTTTATGTTTATTATTGACTATCCATTTAATATTTCTCTATTTGAATTCTTTTCTTTTTTCTTTTTCCTTAAACTCCGACTGTATATTATTATTTAATTACATTGTTTTTTTTTTTTTTTCCTGTTAATTAAAACGATAATAACGATAATTTTCACATGCATTAGCTTCGAAAGTAAAATCAAGGCGAAGCCACATATATATATATATATATATATATATATTAATCAAGTAAAATAATTTAGAACGAAATAAATAAATATATATATATACATATAATTAGTATTAAGAAAGAAAAAAAAAAACTCTAAAAAAGTAGACGTAAATGCCTCAGAAATCTTCCGCTTTGCTGGCTAGCAATCCATTTCGAGATACTGGTAATGCCCCAGTAAACTTTGAAGAACATCTTCGCACTATTGCAGAAGATATCAAACGTGATGATGCCATGATGGCAAATGAACTTGCTACTCTTTCACTTCGCACAGAAACACAAGGCACGAATAGTTCAAAGAAAAATACCTCTGCTCGACGAAGTGGACGTAAACAGCAAACAGTAGAAATTAAAGATACTCATAGTACAGGAACATTTATTGCTAAAAAGCGCGAGGTTGGACTTATGAGACTTGCGTTGGCAAATAAAGAGGCGGAGATACGTCACCTTGAAGAGGAAATGGATCATGCAGAGAAACGACTACGTCAACAGCAGGAGCAACTTGCTAGTACAGAAGAAAAATTTAATAATTTTTTAAAACATAGTAATTTGGAGCAAGATGCTGCGGTACGTCGGGCTGAGGTTGAAAGTATGGCGAAACAGGAACGTCTTATTGATATAAAGAAACTTTCTGCACAAATAAGTCATGTAGAACAAGATATGCGTAAAACTGAAATTCAATTAGAACTTTGTATGGAATATAAAAATTTTATGGATAATCTCACCACTCCACAGTGGTTTTATGATGTTTTATGTGATATTCGGGTAAAAGATATTAGTGAGGTTATTTTACATGAGACAGAAGAAAAGTATGAACGACGTGCACAAGAAATAACAGAATCAGTAGCTGTAGCTGCCGCAAGAAGGGAATCAAGATTACAATATCTTGCTTTAGCTCGTGGACGTGGTAGTATTCAAGATGTGAAAACTGGTAAATCTTCTTCTCAAGAAGGAGGAGTAAATATTGATTTAGATGAAGAAGAAGAAGAAGAAATAGTTCCTCTTGATACTCAATTAGAACAACTTCATCAAGATCTTACAGCGGAGGCACAACAGCGGCAGTCAGAGGAAGCAGATCGTATTAAAAAAGAAGTAGAATCTCTTCCTGTTGAAGAAGTTCGTGCTATACTTGATAATGATTACCCACAAGAACGAATTCCAATGTTTTTTTCAGAACCAGATCAAATACTTGACATATTTATTAATGTAGAAGAAGGTAATTTATTCCTTATTCAAAATAGTCAAGAATTAGAAGAAGAGCTTGAACGTGTAGCTATGGAGTACTTTCATGAGGAAGAAGAAATGAGAACAATGGTGCGACAACGTCATGCACAGATGGAATCTCTCGCAACACGAATTAGAGATACACAAGAGCGACTAACTCAACTTGAAGAACGTCTTGCAGATTTGGAAAGTAGCGATAGTGTTGGAATTACTGGTGGGGAAGAGACTAAACGACCAATGGGTATTACAGGTCCAAGAAAAGGTAAAGGAGAAACTGTTATGAAGCAGGAAGTACTTAAAAAACACATTGAACGTGCTGTAGCGGAAATATTTCGATGTATTAATCAAACTCACTCTACTAATCCACGTCGACCAGGTGAAAATGATGCTGCTGATGATGGAAAACATACCTCTATAAAACCGAGAAAATCTGGAATTTCAACTTCTATAAAACCCACAAATCCATCAGCTAAAACTAAGAAAAAAGAAGGTGGTAGAAATTCTACAACTATTGTTGGTAATGGTGGTGGTCATCAGCAAGAAGGTGAAACAGGAGCTAATATGGGACCAGTAGAAATGCTTACTATTATTGAAAATAAAGTGGATGAGTATCATCGCTACATTAGCAATCCTGAGAATGCGGTGGAGGAGACGCTTATTATGAGTATTATGAAGGCACGAGATAAGGAGCGTCGCCGGCAGGCTCGCATGATTCACTTAGCCAAGCAATCCACAGAAAGAGAGGAACGTAATCTTCGGGCCCTGGAGCGATCGCAGGCCCCAGTGGTGCGGCGCCGCGGGAAACCCATCATGTGGCGCTCCCGTCCTCCAGTAGAGAGTGTACAGGGGGCGGAGCAAACACAGGGCTCAGCGAGTCCAAGGGAAATAGATCAAGATGAAGAATTTTTCCGTTAATTTAAGTTCAAAATTCTTTTTTTTTTTTTCTTTTTTGCCCTTAGAATTGATAATAGGGGGGAGGGGGGCGAGGGGAAGAAAAAGAAAAATAGTGAAAATTTGAGATTCTTTTATTTTATTATGTAACTTGTACCTCGTTTTGCTGACTGTTTTTTTATGAAAATTTTATGATGTACAATAGTAAAAAGAAAAAAGAAAAGAAAATGACAGAGAAAAATTTTCTTTATGACAGTTTGTATCTCTATTTTTTTTTTTTTTTTTCCTGTTTTGAGTGATGCTATTGAAATTATAATTACTGTGATTTAAAAAAAAAAATTTTTTTTATAGATTGCATTTTCATTCTCTTATTATTATTATTATTTTCATATTTCAAAACTCCTTTAAAATATTAATAATAATTTTAATTTAAATAGCTTATTAGGGAGGTCTATAGGGTTGTCAGCGTTGAGACGACTAATAAATGGCAAAGAAACATCGTGTAAAGCGGCAAAAGTATGTGGAACACCTTCTTCGTTTGGAGAAGGATCGTGAGGCGTATTTGGCAAAACGCATGCGACCAAAGAGAAGTCGTGAGGAACGCCATGAAGGAAATATCTTCGCTGAAGCAGAGGATGGTCTCATGGGAGGAGATAAAAAGCGGGAGCGTAGAGAGGAGGTGGTGATTAAAGAAGAAGAAGAAGAAAATAAGAACAATGGAGTGGAGGTACACAAGGATGGTGATAATGGAGTGACAGAATCTTCAGAAAAGGTGAAGGTAGAAGAAAAGAAGATAATACAACCTACAACTTCAACTAATGCAAAACGAATTAAACGAAAGTACTAAATATAGTTTTTTTCTTTTGTAGTTGGTCTATAGAAGTAGTTAAAACAGCGATAATGTGTGCATTTTTTTTTTTTTTTTTTTTCCCCTCTGTATGTGGGTGTGTGTGTATTCTAAACGTTTAAGACTATGAAAAAATGGATAGATAAATAAATGAAGGATTATTTCATTTACTCTCTTATTATTATTTTTGATTTTTTCCTACCTCTTTCATAATACCTGAAATAAAATAAAAAAAAAAAGAAAAAAAGCAAAGCATAAATATACCCCAAAATAATAATATTCTTTCTTATTTATTGCATAAAAAATTAAATGGTTATACCTGTTTGAGTCCTATCTATATTTTCAATTTCTTTTTCCATTTTTCCATTTTTCCATTTTTTTTTTTTTCATTTATTTCTTATATCTGTGTTTTACCTACTTCTTTTTTAACAGCCTGTGTGTGTGTGTGTGAGAGAGAGAAAGAAAAAGAGCGTGTATCATATTTTCATCATCTATCTAGTGAATAATGGGAAAACATAAAGGCCCCCATAGTCGTCGCGATGATAATCGACGTGGCGGCATGTCTCGCCCACGTGATGTGTGCGCCCATCCCTGCAGTGTTCCCTTAGCAATGTGGGATTTTGAGCAATGCGACCCTGACGCCTGCTCGGGCCGCCGCCTCTACCGACAAAACGCATTACGACTTTTACGTCTGCGTGAGCCTTTTCACGGGGTTGTGATGACACCCACCGCAACAGAAATTATAAGTCCCGCGGATGCCGCTATCGTAGCACAGTACGGGGCTGCTGTGGTGGATTGTTCATGGAAGCAGTTGGATGCGGTGCCGTGGGGGCAAATGAAAATGGGTGCCCCACGCCTACTCCCACTTCTCATTGCTGCAAATCCTGTAAATTATGGTAGAGCATCAAAGTTAAATTGTGCAGAGGCACTTGCAGGGGCGTTAGCAGTTTGTGGAAGGATGGAAGATGCTAAGGCGGTGCTTTCATACTTTTCATGGGGTGCAAGTTTCTTTGATGTAAATGCAGAGTTATTAGAGGGATATAGTAAGTGTGCGAACTCTGCAGAGGTGGCGGCATTTCAAGAGCGTTTCGTGGAAGAAGAAGTGGAGGCAAGTGCAGCAAGACGAGAGGTGGATTTTAATAATGTGGACTTAATGGAGGCAGTTCCACTTAATGCAAAACGAGGGAAATTAAAGAATCAACAGACATGGCGAAGAGGTAAGGATAGTAGTGAAGAAGAAGAAGAAAGTGAAGAAGAAGAAGATGATGATGATTGTGTTTAAGAGAAATAAAGTAAGGTTACACAGTGATAGGAATATACGATTTTTTTTTTTTTTTTTTTGTCTTTCTCCTACTTTGTGTGGGTGCCTCTGAGAAATATGTTTGTTGTTGGCTACTACGATGTATCATCCCCTCACTCACTCATACATATATAACGGAAAAAAAAAAAAAAATAATAATAATAATAATAACGAAACGAAACTTAAAAAAAAAAAAAAAAAGAATTATTTCTCCCTGTTTTTGTCGTTTGTATTTTGGTTTCTTTTCCATTTTTTTGAAGAAATGGGAATTTTATGCATTTATTTATTTTTGCGTTTTAAAGTATCTCATGCATTTTTTTTCTTATTATTGTTGTTATTATTATTTCCATTTTTTTCCCCCTTTTTTTTATTATTATTCTTTGGTGGGTGAATGTTTGGGGGCTGTTTTTTTTTTTTTTTTCTTTAAGGCCTATTCGAGAGAAAGACCTAAAGTCTTTACTCAGGTGGGTGGAATATTAATATATATTTTTTTCCGCATTTGAGAGCTGTCTGACTTTTTTTTTGTATTTTAAGGGATTAAAAAAATATAAATATTTTTCTTATTTCTTAGTATAAGTTTAAGATTATAAGTTTTATCTCTTTCTCTCTCTATATATATATATATATATAATTCCCTCTTATACACGGAGAGGCGCACATTTACTTGTACAAACAAACAAGCAGATAATAATAATAATAAAAATAGAATTAAATATACAAATAAACATCCTCTCTTCTTATCTTTGCCACTTTTCATTCCCCTCCCCTACCACCCTAATTTATTTATTTTATTATCTACCTATTTGTTAAAAAAAAAAAAAAAAAAAACAGCAATAATACCAACAACAACAACAGTAATAAGGACCTCTGTTTAAATATAATTATATAAATATAATTCTCTATTTCAATGGAGAGTGATGAGGGGCAGCAAGTGGTGGAGGCGGCGGAGGGTTACGTGCGCTACGCGGAGGAGTCAACCCCGGCGGCTAGCACATTAGAGAGTGAGGCCCACAGCGGGGCCCCGGAGATTTCTTTCAAGTCTGGAATGGGGGTCTCTTTTTGTGAGGACTCCATCCTTGACTTCCACCGTGATGATGATAAGGAAATAAAAGAAGAAGAAGAAAGTAATAATAATATTAATAGTAATAACGATGGTGATACACTTGCTATTACAGATGATAATGATAAGTTGCATGAGCCCACTCTAGTGCAATTCGTGCGGAGCTCAACCCCATCAACAGGTGCCTTATGTCGTTTTTCTAGTTCTAGCAGAGTTGGCTCTCTTACACATAACTGGCACCGAGATCGTCGTGGCTCCGTGCACTTTATTACTCTTTCTTCTGCAACATCTGATGGGACAATAATTGATCATGGAGCGGCTTGTGATCAGGTGCGAACGCAAACACCAGATCGTAAAAAAAGTTATCAAAAAGATCTTGTACAAGCGTATCTCTCACAGTCTGCTAAAGAACGTAATCGTTGTTTAGTCTTACAAAGTGGGAAAAATAGCCGTAAATTATCTACAGCTATTCCTCCCACTAGACCTTTTTTAACTTCTAGTATTCATGAAGGTGGTGTACTGAAAAATAATCACAATAATAGTATTACAAGTAGGGTTGTACATAATAGTTATAGTGGTATTGATATTAGTATTAGTTGTAATAATAATAATAATAATAAAGAAAAAAATCATACTAAGGTACATCGGGCTAGCAGTTGTCCAGTCAATATATCACGTGTTTCAATCCCTAGTATATCAAATGATAATTATTCACACACTATTTCATACTTTCAACTCGAACAACGATCATCTTCGTCTGTTTCATCTACAGCACAAGGTGGAAAAAGTGCGATACAACAAAAATTTTCAGATGAAATGAGACAGTATCGTTTAGCTGTAGAAAATGCAAAAAAACGAAAATATGCTTTGAGTATACGAGAGCTCTTAGCGAATCAATGTGATGATGGAGATGAAGAAGAAGAAGAAGAAGATGATGATGATGATGAAGACAATGTTGACATATTTGAAGAATAATAACTCTAAAAATTCTATAACTATTCAACTTTAAAATATAACCTTTCTTATGTGGTAATTTTGATCTATTTTCTTTATTATTTCACGCGAAAAGGAAATATATATATATATATTCATTTGTTTATTTATTATTCATATATCTATCTGAGTGTGCAGGTTTTTTTTTTTTTTTTTTTCTCCTACTCCTGGGAGGTAAGAAACGTAGATGATGACAAATGATTTTGACCAAGTTTAATGTATTTTTATTTTTACTGTGTTAGTTTTGTTGGCTTCGTAAATTTCACTACTTGTTTTTTTTTTTTTTCGCTTTCCTACTTTCCTATTTGACTATCTTTGAGCCAATAAAAAAAAAAATATATATATATATTTATTTATATGTATATAGTCTCTACTTTTCTCCTTATGTCTCTCTATTTTTTATTTATTTCTTATTTTTTGGTTTTTAGTAAACTATTAAAATGGAAGACAATACCTGTCTTTCTACTCATATTCATACAATTATAGAAGATGTAAAAGGTCATTATACTTCTGTTCATCCATTATCTGAAGTATTAGCTCTTCGTACATTTGCTAAGAAACAAGAAGAAAAAAAGTTTAAAAAGTCTAATTTAATATATTTAGAAGATGAAAAAGGAGTCAATATAGAAAATATTAAAAATCGTTTTAATCGTTTAGGTCGTAGGCGTGTGCTTCATCGTGAAACAATTCGTAGAGAAGTACTTGCTACTTACTCTATTACTCGTCCTATTCATTCTTTTATTCTCTTTGGTGAAGATGACAAAAATAATATTGACAGTAATACTTTTAATAATAAAAATAAAAATATTGATCATGATGATGATTATGATGAAATTTCTTTAAATTCAAAGGGGGTTACTGAAGAAGCTAAAGCGCATGCACGTGCAGATCGATTAGAGGCTGCCCAGAAACAAAAAATACCCTCACTATTTAATCCAAATAAAACTAGTTATGAATCTTTTTTAACTTTTGGAGAAGGACTTGACTCACAATTAGGATTAGTAACTCTTATAGAAGATACGCATCAACAATTAAAAAATTCATGGTTTACAGGAGGTAAAGTAAGAAGTCTTCGTATTGCAATTCGTTTAGCAAGATTACTTTCAAAGGTTATTATTTCTTCTTTTTATCCATCAGTTTATGTATTAGTATCTCAGGTATTAGATACTTTTGGTGATCTTGTTGCCCAAAGACTTCAAACTATATCTGCAGAAAAAAGTTTATTAGTTGCTACTCTTTTAGAAAAAGGTGTAGATGCATCAGATGATATTATTCCTTTAGAATCTGTAGAAGCATGTTATAACTGGTTTTTAAAAATTAACTCCATACGTGAACTTTTACCTCGTATTTGTATTGAACTTTCTTTACTTAAATGTTTTCGTTATATGTCAAAAAAGTCACGTGTTGTTTCAGAAGCTGTAGTGCATCGTTTAGGATTACAAATTCGTGGAATTGCAAATCCTCTTGTTGCAGTACATCTTCGTTGGTATTTGTCTTCTCGTGCAATAAATATATTTCATAGTTCTGTGTGGGCTACAGCATCTGGTTTACATATTACAGTAATGGATACATTAGAAGCATTAGAGCATATTAGCTCACATTTAATAGAAGAACTTTATTGTCAACATAATATGACGCGAATGAATTATTTAGATTTATTTATTCCAGCAATGCAGTGGCAAATGGATGTAATTGTAAAATATGGTGATTTATCTCTACTTCATAATGAAGAATATATTAAAATGATGATACAATTTATTGTAGAAAAATTAAATAGTCCTTCATGTTTATTATTATGTATATGGCGTGCTTTTCCAGCTAGTGAAATTTTAGTTTATTATAGTATGGAAGAATTACTTTGTATAACTCTTCGTGCCTCACCAACTCCAATGATTTCAAAATTAAAACTATTAGAATCTTTATGTTTTTCATTAGCGGAAACACAAAAAATTCCACTTTCAAGAGCTCGACGTGTAGCTTTTTTAACTACTGCATGGGAATTTATAGATGGCGAACGATCCAAGTTAAATACCAAAGAAAAAGAAAATAAAGAATTTCTTAAAAAAGGAAAGTTTAAAAGTGATCTTTTAAATGCATGTGGAGCTCTTATACAATTTAGTGCTATTCATATTGGATTTAAACAAGTTAGTGTTCTTCTGGGTCTTGTTCGTGACATTATTAATGAAATTGATAATAATGAAAAAAATAAATCTTATTTAGATACAATAGAAAATTGTCTTTTTGATATGCTTTCTTCTTTAATTTTAGTTATAAATCCTTCACTCTTAATTGATTCTGAACATTTTTTACCTTTATTACAACAATTAACAATAATACAACGACGTCAATTAACCAGTATGCTTTTACAAATTATTATATCAAATTCTTCAAATAATAATAATAATAATAATAATAATAATAATAATAAAACTTCATCATCTTTAATAAATTCTCTTTCTACTGATTCGGTATTACAATTATGTAAATCACTTCATGATGATTTATTGGGAATTAATACATTAATGAATATAAAAGAAATAAATTCTGAAGGAAAATTAAAAGAAATAGAAGAAGTAAAACTTGTAGAAAAAGTATTTATACAGTTATTACAAAAAACTTCATCTTTAGAAGATACATTATGGCTTTTTTGTGAAGCACGTCGTTTTTTTCCATTTTTTAATTCTATTAAATTAATTTCTATTACTCGTGCACTCGCAATGGCGAATAAGTTTGCTCAAAGTTATTCACAAGATAAAAAACGCAGTGCAACGAAAGCTTTTTTAACATTTTCTCTTGTTACGGCTCCTGCATTAACAAAACCTATTCAACGAATTCATATGTTAACTTTAACTTCTGGTGTAGCATTTCGTTGTGGTATGATAGTTACTGGAGAAGCAGCTTTAGATTTCGCTCTTGAAATACTTGAAACATCATATCCTTCAAAATCTGATATAAAAGATGATAATAGAGAAGAAAAAGAAGAAGAAGAATTAATGAAAGTCATTATTCATCTTTTTCAAATTGGTGTTGCAGCTCCAGTAAAAGAATCTCATTTATATTGCTTTAAACGTATAATAAAATGGTGTTCTGAGTTTGATTGGATGCCATTATCTATTTCTTATGGATATATAGCTTTATCTGCTTTACAGTTTACGGCGCGAGCATTACAAGGTGTTCGTCTTTCTTTTCCTCTTTGTCGAACAGAAAATTATATTAAAGATCCAACATTTATTGAGGTTTGTCATAATATTTTTACAGAAGCAGTTCAAATGCTGCTTAAATGGATAGAGAAAAATAATACTTATATACAACGTAATACAGAAAATAAAGAAGAAATAATAGAAAAGAATATTATAGGAGATTTATCTATCATGATACTTGAAATATTTGAAAATGTAGCCTTGTTAGGCTACAGTATTCATTCTCTTGAGGAAGTATTAACACCACTTCGTATTTTAGCCTGGGAGGCGGCTAATAAATTGGCAGTAATGAGTAAATCATTAGATATATCACGTCAAATTGTAAATAGTGCACAGTACATGCAAAAAAGAATAGGTATATTTCCCACTATAAATATAGTGTCATAGCTTTTTTATAATTAGAGAAAACAGAGTATTCTTTTTTTTTTTTTTTTTCCTTTCTTGAATTCTTTTTTTTTTTTTTGTACATGTTTTTTTTTTGAACTTATTCCATTTTTATTTTTATTTTTATTGTTGTTTTATATATATTACCTGTTAGGGTTTATTAACGTTTGCCATGGTTAACTTTAAAAAAAAAAAAAAAAAAACTATCTTTAAACTAATAATGCTTTTACTATTATTATAATTTTGTTTTTCTTTGGTTTTTTATAGTTTGGGATGATTTCTTCTATGAGGTATAATTTATAATGAAACTCTGTTTCTCCTTATTTATTTTATTTTTCTTAGTGTACAATAGAGAAATAATAAGTACTACAATAACAAGAAAAAAAAAGAAAAAAGGTACCATTACACGCACGTAAACCAAAAAAAAAAAAAAAAACAGAAAGAACAAGAACAACTCAAAAATATGGGAACTCATATAATTCTCCGTGTTTTAATCACGGTTTATATTGTAACTATTATGATTATTCAATGGATTCTCTCATGGTTGCTTCAAGTTCTTCTTAAAATTTTTACTTACCCTTTTGTGAGTCTTGAACAACAGCAAGATTGGTGTGGACACATATTTCGTTACTCAAATTTTCTCGCAATGGATGTCTTAAACCCATTTTGGCGCAATCACATATTAAAACCTTTTCCTGAAGTAAAAAATAAAAAAGTTCTTGTCATGATGAATCATTTAAGTGGGGCGGATCCTTTCATTGCCGTCCGCATAATTCGCCCACGGGATTGTACCTGGATTGCCAAACACGGCCTCTTTAATGTTCCCTTTGGTGGGTGGTGTATGGGGAATGCTGGGGACCTGAAAGTATGTTTTAAAAACAAGCGGGCGGGGTTTGAAACTATTAAAGGCACCGTTGGCGTTATGATGGAGGAGGCGCGGGGGAAGTTACGCCGCGGCCGCCCCCTCGCCGTATTTCCTGAAGGCATTCGAAACACAAATCCGGCAGGCGGGCTGCAGCCGTTCCGCCTCGGCTTCTTCGCCTTAGCCGTGGAGGAGGCGGCGGTGGTTGTCCCCCTCGCGATTAGTGGGACGGAGCGCTGCTGGCCCCCCCACTCCCCATTGCTGGGGGCGGGGGATGTGTTTCTCTCCTGCGGGGCCCCAATAGAGGCGGGGGAGTTCAACACCGCGGAGGAATTGCGGGATTGTGTGTGGGAGGCAATTACTAAACTCCTCGAGGCCCACCCGGATAGAGTACAACTGAGAGAAAGAGAAGAAGAAGAGAGGAGAAAGGGTAAAGAGGAGGAAGCGGAGGGAAAGAAGGAGAAGTAGCAAATGGGGTCTAAATACTCGCAAATACAGGAGACGTGTACGACGCGTAGGCTGGTGTTTTTAAATTAATTTATTGATTTATTTATAAATTATTATATATATATATATATATATATTGCTTGTATTGTTGTTGTTCTTCTTGTATTTTGTAGGTTGAAGAATTTTTGATTTTTTTAGGTACTTAGCTGATAGGTTTAGAAAGAACTCAGGGGGAAATAAAAACAAACCTATAAAAGAAGGAAGATAATAAATACATATTTGTCTCTACATGTATGAAAAAAAAATAATAATAATAATAATAATAATAATTAAAAAAATTAAAAACGAAAAAAAGGGATAAATACAGAAATACATAAGCTGCTATAATTATTGCACAAATATATATATTTTTTCTTTTCTTGTGAAGACAGTATGGGCACAGTAATAGTAATAAATCTATTTTTGTAGTCATTATTATTATTATTATTATTTATTTTTTATTTTTTTCGCTGTGTCGTATTCTGTGCATGCACTTTATTTTTTATAATAATAATTTTTTATTTTATTTTATTGTATTATTTTGATGTTTTGAAGACAAATTATTTCCTATTAATGATATTTTTTAATTTTATTCTTTTTCGCCCTCTTTTTTTATTTTTTATTTTTTATTTAAAATTTTTAAGGGCCCGCATATAATTAGGTTAATTATTATTATTTATATGTTTTATTGAAAGTCATAAAAAAAAAAAATAATAATAATAAAACTCTCTTATTGTGTAAACCCTCACATATTAAATTAAATAGCTCGATATATATATATATATATATATATCGTTTTTATTTGCTTTACATTTTTTTTTTAAAATACTTATTGCAAATTTTATGCAGACTTCATCTTCTTCAAAACTTGAAGGAGAGGTAAAAGTCCTCTCAGAACTTTTAAATGAAGATAATTTTGATATAGTCATAGCTAATAGTCAAGAAAAGAAAACAGTAGAAGATGCATCTAGGCATCGTGAAACACATGATACTCCTCTTAGTAATATAGGAAATAAAAATTTACGTTATTTAGGATATGAACGTAAGGATCTTGATTTCCTAATGGATAAACTTGTAAATGAACAGCATAAAGTATTAACACTTGTAGAAGAGATAAAACGTCTTAATGCTGAATTAAAAGAGATTAAATCTTTAGTTCGTGTAAGTTCTCGTGAATCTGCATTTAATTCTCGTAATTCTTCTACTACTCCTTCACAAGATATAAACGGAAGTAATTACTCAGAAGATTCATTTCGAAGATTATTTGATATTTCTAAAGAAGCAGAAACTACAGGGAATTCTTTTATGTGGTCTAAAGAAGAAATAAATATGTGGAAAATTTCTTCATTACCAAAACTTATTTTAATTCGTAAAAAATTACTTTCATCTCTTTGTGGACTTTCTGATGCTATTACACGAAAGCGATCTAATTATTTAAATATAGGTAATGTAATGAATAAAAATAATAATGATTATAAAGATTTTGAATTGGAAAATGAAGCTGCTATTCAGGCATCTTTGCATCGACTATTCGGAGAAGCATTTTATGTAAAATCTGTAAATGATACAAGAGAATTACATAATTTGGCAGAAACTGTAAGTGGGGATGAAACTAAAACTTTTGATATAGCTTTAAGGGATCTAAAAAAATTAA
Source organism: Trypanosoma avium (assembly GCA_030849755.1). NCBI lineage: Eukaryota > Euglenozoa > Kinetoplastea > Trypanosomatida > Trypanosomatidae > Trypanosoma > Trypanosoma avium. Next base: position 28,581 of record JASANY010000820.1, read on the forward strand.
CTGAAGGTGGAGAATTAATTGATTCAAGTGAAAAACTTCAAGCTTTTATTTATGATTTTCCTTCTAATTTTACACCTGAATGGTGTAAATGGTATAGATATTCAATGCAAAAATTACTAATGGCATTTTCATTAACTTCACATGATAATAATTTAATTTTAAAAACAAGACGTCATGAACTTAATGAAATAATGAAACAAGAAATGTTTTACACAGCTTTACTTCGTGCAGTAAATGGTCGTGATATTGTACCACGAAATATAGAATCTCTCTCACCTGAAGAAATTTTACCTAAATCAGGTTATATTAATATGGAAGAAGAAAAAATAGATGAAAGGTTACAAAGTAAATTAACACCCCCAGTTTACTTTGGAAAAGAAAATTATCATGCATCCAATGTAAAGTCTTTATTTGATCCAATACGTTATAAACATCGATATCTTAGTTCTAATGAATTTCAAAAGTTGCAGCGTAACTCTAATTCACAGTTAAAGTATTCACGAAATACATCAAATGTGGGAAGTTCACAAGGAAGAGAAACGGGATTAGTAGTTGTAGGAACTTCAGGGAAATTATTTCAATCCTCACGTTCTTCTTCTTCTTTACTTTCTCAACCTCGACCTCGACGCACTGCAGAATCTCTTGGACTTTCTCGAATGTATTCAGCGCCTCGATTTTCTGTTTCTTCTTCTTCTAATTCTTATTTGCGTGCTCCTACTGCGGCTGTGAGGGGATCTTCAATCTCATCAACTCCAGAAGAGTTACGATCAACGCGGCGAAGAGAATTAGCAGAAAAAAGTTCACGAAGTTTTATGAAAAGTGATAAAAAGATTAATAATAATAATAATAATAATAATAATAATTCTACTTCCTCTGCTACACCTACACGAGAGCGATTGTTATTACTACAACGTCGGCTTGAGGAAATACCACTCGTTCCTGACGTTGTGAGAGCTCGACGTCATTCAGAGTCTCGTTAAGAGAAAATACTTTGAATTTTCAATAGTAATAAGGAAAAAAAAAAAAAAAAAAAGAGCAGAGAGGTAGTTAAAGAAATAAAATAATATGTAAAAATAAAAAAAAAAAATAATACGCATTTATAAGTTTTGAAGTTCCCTCTTCTTTTTTTTTTTTTTTTTTAATCAAAATTGTTATATCAATCTATATATTCTTGTACCAAAATGTTATTTCGCAACATAGTTTTATTTCCCCCTCTCTAACTCACCCTCTTTGTGATTTTTTGGGTTTCTGCTTTAAAAAAAAAAAAAAAAAAAATGTATCATTATGTTTAAATAATATTTATTAATATTATATATTTTTTCCCTTTTATATTAATTATTTTTTACTTCTTTTTTGGGGGAGCAGGGCGTTTCGTATTTATTACTTGCAAGATGTTTTAAATCTCTTTCTAATTCTTCCTTTTCTTGCACACACTTTTTCCAAACTTTATTTTTATATTTTTATAATTTTAACTCTCTTGTTTCTCTCATTCTTCTTAAAATTTTTAAACTTCCCCCTCCCCCCAAATAAAAAAATAAAAGCAATAAAATTAGCATCAATATTTAGTTGGTGTGACACTAAAGGAGGGAATCAGTAAATAAAAGGAAATAAAGAAGTAAATACGAACAAAAAATCAATAAATAAAAATAAAAATAGACCCAATCTAGCACGATAGTATGTCTAATTTGTATGATGTTCTTGGTATCCTGCATGAGGCAGAGGATGATGAAATTGCAAAAGCCTATCGCCGTCAAGCTATGGCTTTTAACCCACAATGTAATCCCGATCATCCTGACCCAAAATCTCTTGAAAAACGATTTAAACATGTTTCACAGGCATATGTTGTGCTATCAAATCCAAAAGCACGTGGTATTTATGATTTATATGGTGAAGAAGGTGTAAGACATGGTGGGACAGGACAACAAGGGATACCTGGTGGTATTAATCTTGATGCTATTGACCCTTATGCTGTTTTTCGAAGTTTCTTTGGTGTAGAAAATCCTTTTCAGGTTATTGGAGAAACCAGTGGGTTACGCAATAATCAGCATGAATTCTTCAGTAATACAGCTGTAATTCCTAAGAGTCTCTTAAAGGTTCCACCCATTGAAGTTCAACTTCCTGTAACATTAGAAGATGTATTTTACGGTGCCATGTGTCGAGCCACATGGAAGTGTCGACATATTCGTCAAGGCAAAGAAACTATAACTGAAGAATGCTTTGATCTGCATGTTCCCAAAGGCGCCCACACTGGAGATAAGTTTATTGTGGATGGAAAAGGAGATTGGAAGGAGGGATTCGCTCGCGGGGATGTTGTGGTGGTTTTGGAGTTACAACCACACCATCGCTTTCGGCGGGAGGGGGATGACTTGGTGGTGGTGATTCCTATAACTCTTAGTGAGGCATTATGCGGGGTCACCCTCACTGTGACGACCATGGAGGGAAGTGAAATTACAGTTTTAATTGATGAAATTGTACACCCCAAATATCGCCGGCGAGTCGCGGGGCATGGGATGACGCGAAGTGAAGATCCCTCCAACCCACGCGGGGATCTTATTGTAGAGTGTGCTACGAAGTTTCCAGGTTTCCTAACACTGGAGCAGAAGTCGGAATTACGTCGTATTCTTGATGCTAAGTAAGTTTATTATTTCATTATTCGCGATCCATTTTTTTTTTTTTTTGCTTTCTTTCTTTACTGGTGTCTATATTTACAATATGAGTGAAATATATTGATAAGTAGCTTCCTGTAAGATAGGAATGAAAAAAAAAAAAAAAAAAAAACAATGTGAAATATGTTTTTTTTTTTTTTTTCTGGAGAAGTTCATGACACAGAAGAGATAGATAGAGAAGGAATAAAAAAGTAAAAGAATATGATTTTTTTTTTTTTTTTTAAATAGTGAAAGAAGTAGATGAGGAGGGATTTTCCTATTCCACTATTCCCCTTTTACTATGGTGAATGTACACCTTTTTTTTTTGCCATGTAAAGAAGAAAAACAATAATAACAAAAAAAATAAAATAAAAAATGTTATATTTTTTAATTAGTTTAACTTTATCCATACTCTTGATGTTGTTAGTACTATGAGTTATTTATTTGTATATCTGAGGAGGAGTAAGGGAGTGATTTTTTTTTTTTTTTGTTCCTCTTCTTCTTTTTTAATTCATTTAATAGAATAGGTGCAGCTGAAGAAAGGTATAGAATTGTGTTTGCAGGTTCAGTCTAAATTTCTATTTACTATTTCCTGTAGTTGGTGTATCTTTGTGTGTTTTTTTTATTTTTAAGAATAACAAAAAAAGAAAAAAAAAATATAAATATATAAATAAATATGATATCTCCTCAATCTTATCATTCTCTTGATGATGATACACGGGAGCTTTCTTTGAATAATATTCAAAACACAACGAAAGAAGAAGATGATGCACATGATAACTACAGTGAAGACTTTGAAGACGGACCTGGGTCTAAAGCTAGTACACCTATTAGCAATCCAAAAAGTAGTAAATCTAGCATTCGAAGCAGCAGAAGCAGCAGTAGCAGCAGTAGTAGTGTCTTCAACAGCAGCAGTAATAAGAGTAATATTGAAAAAAATGAAAAAGATATTCCAATTGATAATTCTAATGGTGTACATGACAGTCCAAAAAGCAGTAGTTCTAGTCATGTAAGTCATAATAGTAGTAATGCTAAGAAAAGTAGCAGCAAGAAGAGCAGCATCAAAAGCAACAGCAGCAGGAGCAGCAGGAGCAGCAACAGGAAAAGCAGCAGCAGTCGAAAGTCATCCTCACCAGCATCTAATATGTCAAGTATATCAAAAGATGATGTTAACTCTCAAAGTGCTAGAGGAAAAATTGATCAGTTAATGGATCGCTTAAGAGGTAAAAACAAGGATGTAACAAAAGAACAAACTCCTGTAGCTGCGGCATCACTTCCTCCTACTAATCAATCATATTTAAGTGTGGCAGCACCAACTCCTGATAATGAAAAAATTACAATTACTACAAGGGAGGAATTAAATGATCTTATTGCTAATAATGATGAACTCAGAATCAAATTATTAGAAACTGAACGTGCAGAGAATCACGCTAATCGTACAAAGAAAAGTAATGTAAATACTACAAGAAGTTCAAGTGGACGACGACAACAATATAAAACAGCGCAAGCTATTCAAAAATCTCTTCGTCGAGAGTGGACACGTCAAGATCTTCGTGGGGAGCGTGAAAGTTTACTCGCAGAGCGTAATGAACTTCGTGCAAAATTGGCCAGTAAAAAAAAATTACATGGATATTTTTCTCTTATAGAGGAATGTAAAGCAGATATTGCTCGACTTACCGATGAAAGACGTGCACTGGCATTAGCAATTCGTCAAAATGAAAAAATTCTCATCACTAGGGAGGCAGATCAGGAATCCCAGGTGGCTTCTAGGCGATTGGTGGATGCCATTAAGGCGGATGCCGTGCTCACACAACGCTCGCTGGAAAAGGCACGCCGTGATACTTCACATGTGATGAAGTTGCATCAAGAGGCCCAGCAGCGGGTGCAAAAGTTAGAGGAACAATTAGAGCAAGCAGAGAATGAAAACGCATCAGGGGAAACAGATCCCGAGTTGCGTGAACTTCAAAAAGAATATAAGCAAAAGTCTCAAACGGTTCAGCGACTTAAAGCAGAACTGCGTGAAATTCGTACCGCCTCCGTCACCACAGCCCGAAGAGGTAGTGAAGAGAGAGCGAGCAGAGGTGAAAAAATGGAAATTGAATTTCTCACAGAGCGTGTGCGGCAGCTGCGGGCGGAGTTGGCAGCGCGCGAGGCAACAATAACAAAAACAAAAACAACAACAAATTCAAATTCTTCTTTTAAACCCACCCGTAGCCCCTCACACCAAGAAACAAAATCTGCCCCAGTAAATAGCCGTCGAACCTCAAATGAACAAAATAAAAGAAATGAAAATGAAAAAGCTGCAGAGTTAAGAAATGAATCAAAGCGACCTTCAGTTACAGCAGAGCGACGGGCCTCCAGTGCGGAGTTGGAAAGTCTCAAGCGTCGCGTAGAGGAGCAGCGGCGGGAGTCCTTCAGTGCAAAATCCTTAACAAATACAGAGAATAATAAAGAAATACAAAAAGAGGAAGAACCAACCAAGGTTCCAGAAACAACTGTTGCTCCACCGTGGTTTGAAGATGAATTGGATGATAATAATGATAAAAAAGAAGAAGCAGTAGCATATAAGGAATTGAAGCAAAAAGAACAAAATACTGACATTTCCCAATTATATCAGGAACCCACAAATGAAAATGAAAACAATAATAAGAGTAAAAATAATAATGAAGATGATTTGGAGGATGAAATGGGTGAAGCGAGTGAAACAAACGAAGATGATAAAGACGAAGAAGACAAGGAGGAATATTCTCTACCACAGGCAAATGCTACTCTTGAACCTATGCAAGTATCAGAAATTATTCCTCATGAAGAAACAGATAATGATGTAAATGCAGAAAATATAGAAGGAGATAATAATAGCGAAGATGAAATAGAACCTGAAGAAAAATTTAAAGAAGAATTAGATTCTCAAGATGAAGCTGAAGCTGAAGTAAAAGCGAAGGAAGAGCATGTATGGGAAGAAGCGGCTCCTTCAGCTCCAACTGGTGAACCTTCATGGCTTGATTTTGACTGAGATTTATTTAGAGATTAATTTCTTTTATATATATATATATATATATATATATTTATTTATGTATTATTTTTTTGTTTTGTTTTTTCTATTAGTTTGTATGCTTTTTTTAAATCTTTTTTTGGCTGTATTTACGCTTTTATTTCTTTCTTTGTGTTTCTCAAAATGAAAATGAAAATGAATGATAAGGATGAGGGAAATTCTTAATCCTATATTGGTTTTGTTTCTTTCGTTTACTTTTTTTTTTTTAATTTTTGATTCTACAAGTATTACAACCGATCCACTGTGTGAAATACTCATTTAAACAAAAAAAAAAATAAAAACTTGTTTTTATTCTTTTTTTTTTTTTCGTTTTGTGTGTTTCTGTGTGTATCACTTTTTCTTTATGCTAAATTTTCAATATTCACTTTAATATGATGTTTCTATGTTGTAGACTTATTTTGTCTCTCATCGTATTGCTGTTAGTTTTCATTTAAAGTAAAAGAAAAGTGTGGGAGGGAAGAACGCAAGAAAAAAAAAAAAAAAAAAAACGAAATGTGGACAAAACTTATGTATTGTGTGTAGTTCTGCAATTTATATTTATATATTTAATTCATTCCCTTTGTCTGTCTTTAATTCTCTTCATTTTCATTTTTTTTTTTTTTTTTTTTTTTTAACTCCTTACAATTAGTTGTATGACGTGCAGTGCTTTATTTGCCTTGCTCGTAATGACTTCAATTTTTTTGATGTAAATATTTATTGAAGCAAGAACAAGAAGGAGAGGAGACAAAATTGAAAATATATATATATATATATAATCAGCATTCTGTGTCTTTCTCTTTTTTTTTTTTTGTTTTAATCGTTTTTTTTTTTTATTTTTATCAACTATATAGATTCTTTGGTTTTTTGGGTTATTATGATCTATCCATTTTTTTCTTTTTTTGCATTCTTTTTTATACATATATATATTTCTTTTTTTTTTTTATATATTTTTTTTCCTTCATCTATTCGCTAAATAATAATAAAAAAAAAGTGAAAAAGGATAGTTTGTTTCTACTCACTTTTATCGAATATCATTAATAATATTTATTTTAAAGTTGAAGAAATTTGGTCTAAAAGATATGCAAACTCCTTCCACAACGGAGTCTCGAATTCCGAATAGCTCTTTATTTTTTTCTTCCAATAAATTAAAAGAAAATCAAAAGTTACAAGAGAAAAATAATAAAAGGAATGAAAAGGAGAAGGAAGAGAAATCAAATAATAATAATATGAGAAACACATTACTTTTACATCATGATGGATTGAATCCCACACATTCGTTTATAAATACAACCGAAATAAAAAAATTAGAAGAAAGTGAAGAAATTAGAAAACTCAAAGCAGAGAATGAGAAATTACGAATAGTGGAAGAACAATTTTGGGAACTTTTAAAGGAAAACGAAGAATTAAAAAAAAAATATGTAACAAATAAGAATTATTTTGAAATCAATAAAAATAATAATAGTGATGTCATTGAAAAGGAATCACATTTATTTTCTCTAGAATCTAGAAATGATGAAAAAAATTGGCGTGCATCATCTTGTGTAAAAGCTTTAAAAGAATGTATGGATCTCCTGCTTATTCGAGAAGTAAGTACAACTTCTTCACAATATGATACTGAAGAAATTGTGAGAAAACAATTAGAACAAGAAGATTCTGTAGCATCTTATCTTATATGGTTACGTGCGAAACAAAGAAGAGGAAATGATAATATATCTAGACCTTTTAATGAATATAGTGACAATAATAATAATAATAATAATAATAATAATAATAATAATAATCAAAATAATAATGAAAATATAACTATTCCAGCTGTTGCTTTAACAAATCATAGTAGTAATGATTTATATAATAGTAACTGGCTTATTGAAGTTCCTTCTCATAGGATTTCAGATGAAATAAATGTATCTATCTTAAAACGTCGAATTAAAGAAATTGAACATGAATTACAAGAAACACGTAATATGCTTAAATTAACAAATGAAAGTCGTATAGGAGCATTAGAAGATTGTACTCGAATGAGTGAACAGGTTAAAACTCTTACTGAACATTTACAAAATCTTTTAAATAATCGTGGAGAAATGAAGGATGTTATCTTAGAGAATGAATCCCTTAGTATCCTTGTTGAAAAGCAATCTCGTGATATTAAAATTCGTGATCAACTTTTATCGGATATGCGTACTATGATACAACAAATGCGTGCTACAAGGTCAACAGAAGAAATATCTCTTGCAGAAGAAACTGAAAAAGCACGAAAAGAACTACTTATTAGACAAAATAATTCCTCTTCTGTACCATTATCAATAAAACGCTAAGGGTTTTATGTACTATATATAATATATTTTATTTGTAAATTCTTTGATTTTTTTCTCTTTTTTTTTTTTTTTTATGTCCTCTACATTTTTATTTTATTTTTTGTTTTGCTTTGTTTTTAATTGTGTTTGTCTCTTTATTTTCTATCTGCAAACACCTATGTATTTATTTATTTATTCCTTTTCTTTTACTTTTGTTTTTTCTAATTATTACTAATATTTAGGGTTTTTTTTTTTTTTTTTTTCTGCAAATGCCCTTTATTCCTCCTAGCCGTTTCATATCTTCCCCAGGCATTTCTCTTTATCGCCGTAGTAGTAAATTATGGAAATCTCGATGTGATTTTTTAGTTTTCTCAACTTGTACTATGAGAAGTTATTATTATTGTCAGCGACGCAGTATTTCTGTGGTCCCAAACACATGCTCAACAACTAATACAAATAGTAATACAGAAACAAATACTATTAATACAAACCCCACAACATCATCTAATATAACATCATCTAATAGTAATACAATAGAGTCAAACCCTAATACAACATGTGTGGTGGCAAAACACAATAATAATAATAATAATAATAATAATAATAGCAGTGACCAACATGTTGGTAACACACGAGTAAAATCACTTCAGGGAGTAACATTCTCTCAATGTGATAATGCTTACACATGGGAAACACATAAAGAAAAATTAATTTTAATTTCACGTCAGGAGCGAAGTTGGCCGCAGCGAATTTTTGTATTTGGAATGCCGCAAGGATACCCGGAGTCATGTGCGATTGGGTTTCGGCGATATTTTCTTCTTTCCATGTGTAGTAGTTCCATGTCTAGCTTTGCTTCTTCTATCGGGTATCAATCTATGTTAAATGGATTCTTTCTAGGATCCTCTCCGCAACTTTGGATGTTAAAAGACTTACTTCCTGCTCTTGCGGCAGCGTATTTAGCAAATCGTATTGTATCCTATGAAAATAGACCTAAATTTTGGTTTGTGGTGAGTGTTGTGATGCATAATTTTTCTGTTATAGCAGAAATGATAATTCCTTCTTTGCTACCTGATCATCTTCTTATGGGGGCAATTGTTACATCATGTGTGCGGCAATCTGCTTCGTTAATGTTTTTAGTAGCAAGAGCTTCTGCATTACAACACTTTGCAGTAAGTAATAATTTAGCAGAATTAACTAAAAAATTTAATTCTTTTGGAATGGTTATTTATACTTTTTTTACTGCTTTAGGAATTGCCTATACTTCAATAGTAACCTCTTTAGTAGCTCAATTATTAACTGTATTAGTATTTTGTGCATTAAATTTAGTTATTTCACATCAATCTATGAGTAAAATTGCATTTAGAGTTTTAAATCCTACAACACTTTCAGTTGTTTTACGTGATTATGTTGGAAAAGGAGGTGAACATAGGCGACATACGCTAACACCACAAGAAGTTAGTGATCGTATTGGATTATTAATGGTGGATAAAAAATCAAATACATATAATGATTTAGTTTCTCTTTTATATGTTAGTCCTCCAGTGAGAAAACTTCACATCCGCTCTGATAGTCTTGAGCATGATGTATTATATTTTTGTTCTTCAGAAATGTTTCTTTTAGCATTATGGGAACCTTTAGCTCCTTTATCGTTGCGAGAGCGATGGATACGATGGGAATTTCCAAAAATTTTGCCTCGAATTTTTACAACATCAACTATAAAATCAAAAAAAGGAGAAGATCTTCGTACAAAATTTCGTCAAAGATTAGTATTATTAGTTCATCAAGATTGCGATCAGTTACATTTATTAACGGCCTTTCTTCTTGCTTATACAGCTTTATTATATCATGCAGATACTGTAACAGAACTTTCTCGTTTTCTTCGCTCATGTAGTAAAGAACAACCATTATGGCTTCGTTATGGGGCAGAATTACAGGAATCTTTACATCATGCAGGTTGGGATGTGCATCAACTTGCATTAGATCCACCAGATTTTCGTCTTTCAAGTTTACGATTTGCTATGGGTCATGTGCCACATAAACATCGTAATGATTTTAATAATTAGTTATTATTATTATTTTTTTTTTGAGTGAAAAAACGAAAAATAATTATCAAAAAGAAATAGAGAAAATATGGATGGGATCTTTTGGGGATTAAATACCTGTCGAGAATAATAATAATATAAAAAAAAAAACAACAAGAACAACTAACGTAAATATATATATATATATGTTTATATTTTTCCTGAGTAAATTATAAATGAATAAGAGAATTTTGTCAATTTACACAGCGTTGTATAATATATGATCTCTCAATACAGAAGGAACCAAGTAGAAAAAAAAAAAAAAAGAGGGAAAAGGATAAGTTCTTTGAGTATGGGAAAAAAAAAAAAAAAATTGAGGAAAAGTAGAGTCAATATGAAGGAAATATATATATATATATATATTTGTCTCTCAAGGTAGGAGAGATGGAAAATGTATTGCTCTTTACATATTTTAAAAATAAAATAATTTTCAATAATTCGTATGTGGTTTTTAATACTACTATAATGTGCCATCTTTTTATTATTATTATTTCTTTTTGCTTCTATTCGTTTTGTTGCTTTAATTTGAATTTATAATATCTCAATTTTTACTGGAATGATTATAATGAATTCAAGAAGTAACAGTGAAAATATTACATGTTTTTTTTTCATTTTTTTTTTGATTTTTATTACCTTTAATCGTCTTTTTATTTTAGGTAAATTGAGATCCAGAGGGCTGAGGGAAGGAGGGGAAATCTTTCATTGTGGAGGAAAACGGGATTTCATTGCCGTTCCTTTATTTCTCTTTCTATTTCTCTCTCTTTTTATTTTCCCACCTTCCCTTTATCTCACCGAAACGTTTCATCTCCCCTGTTTTTTTTTTTTTTTTTATCATTTTACTTTGGTGTTGTTTACTGATAGTTGTTGATTATTATCATAAATATATTGAACAAAAAGGGGGAGAAAAGTGTATCTTCCTGCAACTCATCTTTTTTTTTGTTTGTTTGTTTGTTTGTTTTTCTTTTATATATATATATATATTAGATGTTATTTCTGTATTTGTATTTGTGTCCTTTTTGTACATCTAAAAAAAAAAAAAAAAGAAAGATCTTTACCTTTAGTTTTGATAATTTTGGGTAGAGTGAAAAAAAACAAAAAAAAAAAAAAAAAAAACCTTATATTTCCTTATTTTATTCTTATTTTATTATTATTATTTTTTTTTTTTTTAATGACCTAAAGGCGAAGGAAAAAATAAGCGCGAAAAAAAAGAAAAAAAAAGAGATGGCCTTGGTTTCCAGGAGCTTTGCAGAATACTATCACGAGCTCATCACACGTGAGCCAACACAGGATGAGTTACTCAAGCGTATCTGCCGCGAGGAAACAGGAGCGCGGAAGCGGATTGAGGCGGAGGTCACCGCTAGCCTCGCAGACCTCCTGCATTTGATGGGAATTATGATTGCGGACCGAAAAGAGAGAGAGCGACAGGGCCTGCGCTACCGCAACGCATATGATAAACACACATTAATGATAATGGAGCAGGAGAAGGCGGTCTGGCTCCCACCGACGCCACCGAGAGAAGTATTGCCCCCGAAGCGTCGTATATTTCCAGGATTTCCAAAAGCTGCATTTGCAAAACTCACACAAGAGGAGGAGGAATTACGATATTGGTTAGTGGCGGTGGAGGCACGGCTGCGGGCCCCAATTGAGAAGGCGTGTGCGAATTCATGGTTTGTATTGGTGTGTTTGCGGCAGTGTGCTGGGCGGGAGGAGACCGGGCGAGCTCGCATCGAGCGAGAGGAGGAGGAAGAAAGACTTTTAATTCGTCGTAAAGTATTTCGTTTGGCTCCACCAGATTACTTTCGCTATTTATGGACTGAACGATATGGGACACGGGAGGTAAGGGATAAAACATTTATGGAAGAATGGGAAGAATCTCGTGATATGATTTATCAAGAAGAAGAAGATGATTGGCGATGTATGCTGCGTTGGCTTTTTGACATGTACGGGGTTCGTCTATTCTCTGTTTGTCGTAGGGAAGTCACAGAACGATGTGAAATTGAAGAAAAGGAAGAAGTGGAACTTTGGCAAGATATTCTGGGTGTATCACGAGATACATTTGGGACATATAATAAATATACATCAGCAGTGGCCTGGCATACCTGCAGCTATGCCCCACTTCTCCGTAATCTCAGTTTACGAAATGCTGGTTTACTTGAAAAGAAAGATGAAGAGAAAGAAGAGAGAGTGAAATCTCCTTGTCTACATGATACATCAGAAAAGGCATCATGTGATGAAGGTGAAGTTTGTGAAAAGCAATATATTGAACATGCACTAGGGGACAAGAAACCAGAAACTCAAGAAGTACAGGATGAATTCAAAGAATTGGATGAACCTAAAACATCTGAAGAATATAGGGAAATTGAAGAATCTACTTTAAAAGAAGAAAGTACAGCAGAAGAACATGAAAATTTACATGCTACTTCAGAGAAACCATCTACTATGGAATCTGCAGCTGAAAGTCCAAAATTTTCTGAATCTGTACAAAACGATGTTAAAGAATCTGAAGAAACAAATGGGGAATTCAAAGAATTGGATGAACCTAAAACATCTGAAGAATATAGGGAAATTGAAGAATCTACTTTAAAAGAAGAAAGTACAGCAGAAGAACATGAAAATTTACATGCTACTTCAGAGAAACCATCTACTATGGATTCTGCAGTTGAAAGTCCAAAATTTTCTGAATCTATACAAGAACAAAATGAAGCTAGAGATGAAAATGAAGCATATAAGGAAATTGAGGAACCTACTTTAAAAGAAGAAAGTACAGCAGAAGAACATGAAAATTTACATGCTACTTCAGAGAAACCATCTACTATGGATTCTGCAGTTGAAAGTCCAAAATTTTCTGAATCTATACAAGAACAAAATGAAGCTAGAGATGAAAATGAAGCATATAAGGAAATTGAGGAACCTACTTTAGAAGAAACAAAGGCCAATGAAAATGTTGAACAACTTCACGCTTCTTCTGAAAAATCATCTTATATTGAACCTAATGCTGAAAGTGCAGTAGCAGCGGAATCTCAACAAAAAGATTCTGAAAATGTACAAGAGGAGAAAGCTCCTCAAATAGCAGATGAATTTAAGGAAATTGATGAAACACAGTCTTATGAGAACGTGAAAGAACTTGAAGAACCTAATATGAGAGAACTTAATGAAAATGTTGAACAAATTCATGCTTCTTCTGAAAAACCTTCAGCTATTGAATCTAGTACTGAAAGTGGGGTGGCAGCGGAAGCTTCAAAGGAAGAACAAGAAGAATTTTCTAAACCTGAAACCACTGAAGAATATAAGGAAATTGAAGAACCTACTATGGAAGAAAATAAAGAGAATGAAGAGACTCATGAAGTACCTTCAAATATTCATGCCTCCTCAGAAAAACCTTCAAGCATTGAAACTGGTGCTGCAATTTCATCAATTAATGAAATTGCACAAGAAGAACAGGAAGAAGTGGGAATTAAAAATTCTGAGGAAGTAGAAAAAGTTGAAGGTGAAAATAAAGAAGATAGTATGAAAGAAATTAATTCAGAAGATGTTCAAGTAAATGATGCTATCTCTACTCTAAATCCAATAACAGAAAAGGCTGAGGAAGTTGAACAAGAGTTGTAGAAATTTTTTTTTTTTTTATTTAAGTCTATATTTTAAGCTTATGTTCATTCTATTAATTGAGCTTCTTGGTTCTTTTTTTTTTTTTTTTTCTCTTGCTGTTTTTTTTTTTTTTTTTTTTTTATTGCTTTTTTTGCCCTGATTTTGTTATGTAAATTGGCTGAACGGCAAAAGGCAAAAAAAAGAAAGAAATATATATATATATATATATACTGATCACGAAGATAATTTTTTTTGTTTTATGGAATGTATAACAACACATAACAAGAATATACACACACATATATATATATATATAAAATAGAAATAATAATAATTATTATTATTATTTGTACTTTGTTTTATCTTTGATCCTGTTAATATTTTATCATTATATATTTATATATTTATATATTTGTGTGTTTTTTTCTTTTTAATGTATAGTGTTTATGGAATCATGTTGCAAAACTTGTATGGAGACTAATGTAACTTAGTCTCTTTTTTTTTCTCTCTCTCTTCTTGAAATTACACCTATGAGTATTATTGTATTTAAATTAAAATTATATTTTCCAACCATTTAAAAATAAGAACATAGAATCCGAAAAAAAAAAAAAAAAAAGAAGCATTTGAAATAAAAAATCATTATTTTCTTCCTTCCTTTTTTTTTTCTACTCTATCGTGATTTTCTTTTTCTTAATAATTTAGTGCAGTAAAAATTCTGAAAGACGTATTTAGTTCAAAGTATTTATATATAAATATATCCTTAGTTTTATTTTTATTTTTTTTCCTCACATAGACCCCTTGATCTGTTCGTTATGTTTCGTTATCATATTGAACTCATGAGTTTTGAGTGGGTGCACCCAACATTAGAGAAAAAACCTCCAATTTGTATTGAATTAAAATTTCAAAAACGTGGGGCCCGCTCTCGTGTGGAGTCTTTCCCACATCAATTTACTATTCGTAGTGCACCTGAAACAGAAAATATAATTCTTTCACTCTTTCAAGAAGGTAATATTATAGCAAGTAGTGATATTATTACTATTGGTGGTATGAGTCGTCGAGTTGGGGTTTGTACAATTGCATTAAAATCATTAAATATAATTATATGTAATGTACGTTTCTTATGGTCTGTAGAAGAGGAAGATGGAAGTGTTTTTTCTAGACTTGTAGAAGACTTTGATAGCAATGAAGTACAAGAGAAAATTTCTTCGCAAAAAATGTTTAATAATAATTCTGGAGAAAATACAAACTCTCATTTTGATACTACAACAAGAGCCCCTGGAAATAATTCACTTTCCTTAACATTAAATCCTTCACAAGTAAGGGATGTATTGAATAATTCTGAAGTATTAGGAGAGGCAAGAGAAGTAGAAAGAAATCATTCTCAAAATATTACTTCTAGTAGTAATAATACTAATATTATGAATCATAGTGAAAGGAATTTAGATAATAAAGAAAAAGATAATACATGGTTATTACATAGCACACAATATGCACCTAAAAATTTAATAGATTATTATGTAACTTCTACGCAAGTTATTGGGCGACCAAAAGCGTGGTGTAATTTATATACAAGTCCTGCACCATTTTTAATTTCAGAAGGTTTAATATCAGAGGAAAAACATTCCACAACAAATAATGAGGTTATAACAAAAGAACGTACGTGGGATTTTCTTAGAGTTTCTGCTCAAAATGGAAACTCCGCTATTGAAGATATTTTACAACGACCAACAAAAGCTCCGGAAAGAAGTGAAGATGACTTACAACATGCTTTGTATTTAAAACATAAAAATGTAAAGTGGAGGACGCGTGTTTCGTTAAATAGTACTCCTACACCTCCCACTGCACGTACACTTTAGTGGGTGAGAGAAAGGGGGTAAAGTTTTGAATTAAAAAAAAAAAAAAATAGAATATATATATATATATATATACCTCTCTTGAGTTATTTTATTTTATTTTATTTTATTTCTCACTTCAATTATAAATCAATTCTATAGGAAAAAAAAAAAAATTATAATTATTTTGTTTACATCCCTTCTTTATTATTATTATTATTATTATTAAAACTTTTTGTATTCATTAAAAAAAAAAAAAAGAATATATATATATATATATAAACAAGTTATTAAAAGCTCATAACAAACAAAAAATAAAAGAAATATTTAACTCATGTCAAGCCCTGCCGCCGCTGGATTACTCACAGTATTACTCCCCACAGGAGGTTACATTGGTTACAGAAATAAAAAAAGTGTAATAAGTTTAGTAGCAGGAAGTGTCTCTGGTGCGATGATGGCTCTTTCCCTCTTTTTTCTTTTACAAAACCCACAAGATAAAATTGGAAATAGAATTGCTGGAGTAACTTCACTTATATTAACAATTGTGATGGGATTACGTTATTATAAAGGTGGGAAAATGGCACCACTTATTACTTCAGTGTTAACAGGAGTAAGTTTTATCGTGGCGTTTGGGCCAAATTGTTTTTAGGATTTAGTTGAGGGGGGGGCAAAAAAGCTTTTATTTCTTTTTTCTTTTTATGATTATGATTTTTTTTTTTTTTTTGGTATTTATTATTTTATTTGTTATATATATATATATTTTTTCTTTTTTTGGATCATCCTTTTCACCTTAACTAGGAGAAAACATCTGTAAAATTATTTTTATTAATTTCATTATTATTATTATTATTATTATTATTTTTTTTTTTTTCATCTATTAATATTAGCAATGAGACGAAGATTGTGGGCTCCTTTTTTTTCACTTCAATTTACTACTACATGCCATTATATTAGTAGTAGTACTAATAGTAAAAATAAAGAGAGTAAGTTGAGAAAAAATAAAGAAAATAACAGGGCTCAAGATCAAAAACAACAACAACAACAACTAGTAGAAGAAGAAAATAATAAAAAATTTAATAATAATAATAATAATAAGGATAAAGTTGAATATGTTTCATCGCAGCGTCTTGTAAATTCACTTGGATTTAGTTTAACAGATATGGAGAGTCTTGTACGAAGCTTTAATACAGGTGAAAAACCTCCATTAATTTGTTTAGATAAAAATAAAAATAAAATAAAATATAAAACTCGTCTCGTAGATGCGTGTAGGACTTCTCCAGATTTATTACCATTATTAGAAGAAATAAATTTAGCATTTAATAGTATATATAATGCATTATCTCAAAATAGAGTTAATAATAATAATAGTAATGAAGAATTTACAAGTTTACTTCATCGTTCTGCATTACAAGTTGAAAAAGATATTAAAATTCAAAAAATAGAATCTCTTTCATTATTAGAATCTCAAATTTGTGCAATTTTGGTTTTGACAACAGTAATGAGAGAATTAATGCGGAAATTTAGATATGAAGGAAAAGAAATTTATGAAAAATATTATAAAGGTAATGGAGAAAATAGAAAACAAATAAATGAATGGCGTTATGAAGTTATTAAAGCGCATGTTAAAGCTTTTAGTACTCTTGATAAAACATGTAATAATATATTTGTAGAATATTTTAAAAATGAAAATATTAAAATTTGTAAATTAGAAGAATTACAAATATATTCTTTATGTTCTACATCTATTATTTCTTCAATATTTTTTATTTCAGATGAACTTCAATGGCATATTTCACGTCCTTCTGTAAAATCAAATGCTTTTGTAGAAGATGAGGAAGAAATTGTATTAATTGAAAGTCAAATTAAACATTTTAGATATTCTATATTAAAATCAGCTTCTTTTTTATTAGAAAAATCTATTGAAATAGATCCATTATTAACTAAAAATATAAAGTATACTGCACAACTTTCATATTGTATTTATACCTTGGAAAATATTTTAAATACCTTGGAAACTTCCCGAAATCCTTCTAATATTAATAATGATAATAATAGTACGGAAAATAAAGATTCTTATATATTTTCTTCACTTATTACTTGGATGTTATTTCTTATTTCTTTACCTGCCTCACAGTTTTATATTCCTTCTATAGAGTTAGAGCGAAGATTTATAAATTGTTTTCAACAATTATGGAGGCGAGCTGCTCCTATATTAGAACGTCGATTAAGTGATAAATTAATTATTCATCGCACTATACATTCTTCACTAAATATTCGATATACACGATGTAGGGAAATAGAAGAAGAAAACTCTAAAGAAAATATAAAGTTAACATTTTTATCTTTTCCAATACAAGGTATACAATTTTTAAAATTATTAGAAAATACCGCTAAAACATTTTATCATTGGCAATTAAAGCGTGAAAAGGCAATTATATCAATGTTAATTCCTTATAGTGTATTGTGTCGTACGATGCTTGAAATAGAAATTGAATTATATTTTTTAGCATGTAAAAATACAAATCGAGTATGGACAACGCCTATAGATTTTAATAATATTAAAATAGATCATATGAAAGATAATTTAATAATAAATTCTCCATGGAAAGAAATATTAAATAGTTCTTCTAAAGTACGTATTGCAGTAAGTTCTCTTATTCATATATATGTAATGACATATGTAAAACAGGAAATTTCTACATATAAATTAGAAGATATTAAAAATCGTTTACCTTTTATTCGTAGTGCTTCTTATAGATTTATTAATAGTATTTCTACTTCATTTTTTCCATTATTACGTCGTCATTATATTGATACTGGAGGTAAAGAAGTTTTAATGAGTTGTTTACAAACTTTTTTATCAATTAAACAAATAAGTGATATTATGGATGGAGATGGAGATGAAAGAATTCGTGATGAAAAAACTGCATTTCGTGTATGTGGAATTAATCTTTCTCAAGCAACTGAAGTAGCTTTTTTTCTCTCATTACAAAAGTCTCGTAATTTATTACAACATGGTGAATTTATTGAAACTTTTAATAATAATAATAATGAAAGTACTAATAATCCTAATGATAATGGTAATCTTATAGTATCTTCATATGTAAAAGAAGTTTTATTTTTTCTTGATCATAATACAGCTAAACAACTTTGGCATTTACGAGCTAAAAATATTCAACATTGTTTTACAGGTGTTGAATGTAAAAATGAATTAATAGATGAAAGAATACAACGACGACAAACACAATCTATTCTTAGTATTGTACATGCTCATATCATGCATCCTTCATTTTTATGGATGCCTTTATATCAATTACAAGAATTTGTATTTATACTTTCTGAAAATCGTGAATTAATAGAAGGAATACAACAAAATTTGAAAACGAATCAAATAACAAATGATAAATTAACAAATTCTACAAATGTTATTCGTGTAGGTTCATTAGGTGGAACTCTTCGACACTTTGAACGTGCTTTAGGTTATATTGCTTTACGAATATATGTTGTTGGTAATGTTTTACGTTATTATCGTCAATTATTAAATAAAGAAGAACGAATAAGTAATAATAATAATAATATTATTAAAAAACTTCCTTTAAAAGAAACTATAACAGAAGCTAAAAAGCGTGAAAAAAGAATATGGGCACAATCCATGGCGCAAATATTAAAAAAATATTATATAGGAATGCCTGCAGAAGTTGAAGGACTTAATTCAAAGAATTTATTAGCACGCAAAAGAGCAAATGTTCGTGTGTTGGCACGATTAGAAGCTACAATTAATTTAGCTTCTCGTCATAGTTTATTATTTAATGTGAAGAAGAGAAGAAAACTAAATCGAAGTAAAAGAAAACAAGAAAAAGAAGAAAAAGAAAAGGAAAATTCTATATTAACTCATGATAATATTATCAAAGAGACTAGTGTGGATAATAAGATAGGTTCATCATCTTTATTATCAGTAAGTACTACTATTACTACTACAAGTACTAGTAGTACAGAAACAACAATGTTAGACAATAATAATTCTTCTAACTCTAATGTTTCTTCTGCACTTTCTCCACTTACATTATATTTAAAACGAATAGAGGCAACAACTCCTTTAGGATTTTCTCTCTATGGTGAATGTGCCACAATACGTCGATTAGTAAATTATAAAAATGAAGATAATACAAATAAGCAGAAAGTAAATTCCACTCCATTTATAAAAGCACTTCATGAAGCTGGAGTATTAGACCCAGAAAGTATTATTGGTTGGCGAATTATAGAAATTGATAATATAGAAGTAAAGAATAGTAAAGCTGTTATTTCACTTGTGAATGGGAAACGAGAATTCTCCATGACACTATCATCATAATAATAATAATAATAATAATAATAATAATAATAATCGCAGAAATAATCTGGATGTTAGTTGTTTGTTTGCTGTTATTAATATTTTTTTAATCTTTTTTATTGCATTTCACAATGAAATGATAAATTATAGAAGTAATATTGCGACGATTAATGTTATTACTTTATTTTTTTCTTTTGCTGTGTTCTTGTGTTTCTTTGTATTGTGATAATTATGCCAAATTTTTTTTTTTTTGTTTTTTCAACAATCTCTTTTTTCTTTCTCTTTTTTTATTAACATAGTTTTTTTAAAGACCACAAAATACACATGGAAATAAAAACCATAAAATGATGAATTTAAAATTGTTCATGAAGTTAGCCCTTCAATCAGATGTTATAATGACGATTGAATACCGTTATTTATTTTGTAACTGATAATTCTTTTTACTACCAAATCCTATTTCCCTCCTCCCCTTTGTTAATAGTGATAATTCTTAAAAATAATATATATATGCTTATATAAACGTGCCTGTGTAAACAGTGCTTACCTAAAATATTTGTGGTGATGCCCTGTGATAGCGGTGACGGAGAATTATTATTATTTTTTTAATTACTTTGTTTTATTAATGATGAATTTAAAATTGTTCATGAAGTTAGCCCTTCAATCAGATGTTATAATGACGATTGAATACCGTTATTTATTTTGTAACTGATAATTCTTTTTACTACCAAATCCTATTTCCCTCCTCCCCTTTGTTAATAGTGATAATTCTTAAAAATAATATATATATATTTATATAAACGTGCCTGTGTAAACAGTGCTTGTTTACTCTTTTTTGGGTTTTTTTTTTTACTCTGTATTTTCTCTATTATGTCTTTTTATTGTATTTCTTAACTTTCTCTTTTTTTCTTTAATTAGTTTCAATAGCTATTATTTCCCGCATGGATTTAGCAGAGGCTGAGGGGGGTGTCCCATCTCTTTATAATGCACCCACTGAAGGGGAAATCATTAATGTAGAAACGAGTAATGAAAGTGAAGTTGAACATTTATTACTTACCGCTGCCCCTGCCCCTGTGAGTTTAAAAGTTCGTAGCTTAGCAGCGGGGCAGGTGGATCGCACGGTGGCGGCCGCCCTCCCTGAAGGAATGCATCTGTCAAAAGAAGCTCGAATTGCATTTCACAAAGCTGCCACAATGTTTGTTTTATATTTATCATGTCTTGCGGAGGATGAGAGATCGCGGGAGTCAAGGCGGCGGGTGACACTTTCTTCTAATGATATTAAAGCAGCTCTTAAGGCGGCTGGGATGTCGCATTTAATTCCATTGTTAAGTACAGGTCATATGAAGCGGGGTCGTACTAATGATAATTTTGAAGTTTAGTTACTTGTATGTTTTTATCCAATTTCTTTTTTTTTTTTTTTTTTTTTTAACCATAGAGATATATTTATATTCATAAAAAGTTGAATTTCGTGTTCCATATTAAAAACCTATTTCGTTACGATGAAAGGTTTTTTTTTTTTTTTTTTTGAGTGTGAAAATGAGTGTTAGTTGGTAAACTTCTTTTTGGTTTTTGTATCTTACAGTTATGATCATTAATATTCTTTTTTTTTCTTTTTTTTTTTTTACAATAGCCTTTCTTTTTTCTTTAATTTTTTACTAATATTAAAATTTTATTTTTTATTTTTCTTTTCATTTTGATTTTTTTTAGCGTTTCCTTGTAGATTAAGCACAATGCTTTTGGAAGCGCTACATGTTTTTACTGGCACGGTAGAACCCGAGGTTATTCGTCTTCGTAATATCAGCGTAAAGTTTTTTATTCTTTGGATAACTGAATTAGTTTTGGGTATTTATTGTGAATGTTTAACTCTCAATGTTAATGCTTGTGTTGCACTTAATACTTGGATTGCTTTAGCGGCAGCTGCTTTATCATACCACTACAATTGTAGTTCTCAAACTTCTATTCATTTTAACAGTGAAAATAAAGAAGTTAAAGTAAATTCTTCCGTTAATGGTAGTGTATTAAATGTAAACCAACAAAAAGCGCAAGATAAAGAAGATGTAGAAATTAAATTTTGTATCGGTTATAAAAGACTTCATGTATTGATATCATTTGGTTCAACTGTTTTTGTTTTATTTGGATGTCTTACTGTAATAGGGGAAAGTCTTCAACATGCCGGGCATGAACCTGATACGTCACCTTTGCTTATTATTACAATTGGAATCATTCACACAATACTCTTTACTATTTATTCAAGGGAAATTGATGCCTATGATCGTATTAGTGGTCAAGGCATAGAACGCCGGGATGCCTGCAATGTATCAGCTGGAAAAGGATTAACTCCCACTCGAGTTATAAGAAGACGAGAGTCTAATTTATTATTTCAATCCTGGTGGATTTCTCGTGTAACTCGTACTGGTATTCGTGCCTTTGCCCCACTTACTTGTATTATGATTTGTATTATTGTACTTCTGTGTGAGAGTCACTTGTGGGAGGTGGCAGGGGCCCTCTTCCTCGCTGGGGCCCTCGCCGCTAAAACTATTAAAGAAGCCCAACGTATGGCGTGGTTATTAGTAAATAATGCAATTAAAGATATTTCAAGTTGTGATCGGGCAATGCGTGAAGTTAAATTTATTGACGGCGTCCTACAAATTTACTCCGCTAAATTTTGGGAAGTTTCTGAAGGAGAAGTGATGGCATTAGTACGACTTCGACTCACCTCCACAGCGGACTTATCAAATGTTACAACTGCCGCCCGTCGCCTGTTAGAAACTGTGGCCACGCATGTGTTTATTGAGGCAGGTATCCCAGGCGATAATGATAATAATAATGATAATAGTGAAAATGAAAATAATAGCGAGATGGAGTTTCACGAGAGTGGGAGTGAGCATGCGGGGCACGGACACAGTCATGAGCATAACTGTGGTCATCATCATAATTATAATCATCATAATCATAATCATGAGCATCACGGGCATTTAGCGGGAAATGAACATCAACGAATAGAGGGTGAAGAGAGTCGTGAAACTCGCGTGAGAAAAAGTGTGAATAACACGATAAACTCTTCTAATAATTTGCTTCATTTTCCACAACCCCCATCTTCAGGTATTTTTTCAGATCACATTGAACATCATGGAAAAAATCAGGCATCATTCAGTATTGGGAATAGATCTTCAACGACAACCACGACACCTACTTTTAATTTTGTTCCCCCTCCATTCCCTAAGCCACCACTGTGAAGTTTCACTACTGAAATCTTAGGAAATAAGACGATACTACACTATTTGAACTTTATACACACTTGTTCATTCTTAATTTTTTTTTTTGTTTGTTTTCTTGTATTAACTTTCTCTTAAATAATGTATAGGAGAAAATGTTCGCTATTATCATGTTTCCAATATCCATATTATTAAAATTGGGATTTGGGGGCGTTTGTTAGTGTTTCACTAATTTTCCTCTTATTTGCTTTATAATAAAAAAAAAAAAAAGAAAAAATTATTAAATCAATTTTTACCTCATCATTACTTATTTTATTTTATTTTATTTGTTTTTTTTTTTTTCTTTTAATGTTAACTGCAGTTTCTCTCTCTTTTTTTTTTATTATTTATTAATAATAGTTGGATTTCTTCAAAGGGGGAAAAAAAAAAAAATAAAGGAATTAAAATTATAGTATTTATCTTCATGGTAGAACCTCAAGGTTGGAGTCCTGTAAAGAGTATTGAAGTATCACAATTTGTTGATGCCATTAATACACTTTCACATGATTATATGACCTACTTTAATGTAGGTCATATAACCCCACATATAATAAGATGTCTAATTGAATCTGTCTGTTCAGAAGCTCCAATTGAAGCGAAAAATGTTGCAACAAATAAAATTTCAGAACTTCATACAGGTGCAATGCCGAAGCATGCTTCTGATATAATGAGAACTCTTTTAAGTTTTTCAAGATTAAGTGTAAAAAATGCTTTAATACGTTGTACGGAGGAAAATAAACGATTACGTATTGAAATAATTCGTCGTCAACCCAAAGTACTTTCTATGGAAGATAAAATTTCAAATAAAATGAAATATATGGAAGGTGATGCATATCGTACTTCAGTAGAATTAAAGGAATCTCGTAAAATGCTTGACGCCTATGAGAAAAGAATTCAAGCAATGGAGGATGAACTTCATCGTGTACGACCAGATTATAATTTTAGTGAAAAATTATTTTCTTCTCGTACAGGTCAAATAACAGAAGGAAATTTAATAATGGCAGAAATGAATAAAGATGATGATAATAATGAAAAGAAAAGAAAATCTAATACTATGATTCAAGTAGAAACAAAACAAAAGACACCAAAATCTCGTAGTAGTATTTTACAAATAGGAGGTAGTAATTATAGTCCTTCAACTGATTTTGTAATGCAAGCAGCAAGAAAACTAGCTTCAGAGTCTCGTCTATCGACTTTAGAGGAAGAAAAAAATGAATTAAAAAAGGATTTAGTAGTAATAACTCCTACTTCAACAAAAATTTCTAAACCTGATATTAATACTAATAATGTGAATAAACCAATTATGGAATTTTCTCTTTCACCTCCTCCTCCATCTTATTTTCTTCCATTTCATTATCAAACCACAAAAGAAAACTATGATGTGATTCCCCCATCTATGCAATTTATTTCAAGTGAAGCTGTGAATACACTTATATCTGATAAACGTCCACTTCGCGTGCAAGAAGAGGAACGTGCAAAACGTTTAAAAGAGTGGAGCCCACTTGGAAAACAAATACTTTCATGTAAACATTTAACAACAGGACCTACATCATATACGCGTCAAGTTGGTGTACATCATGTGATTCATATGGAAAAGGAAATGACACGTTTATTTTGGGATAAGTAATGATTTTGAAGTTAATAAATAATAATAATAATGAAAGAAAATGAAAGAATGAGTTAAGTTAGGGTGAGTGGAGGAATATATTTGTTATAAATTTGATTTTTATTTTTATTTCTTTTTACCTCTCTTTTTTTATTTTTTTATTAAATACCTGTATGGATGAATTTTTTTTTTTTTTGAATATCGAATTATCGTTTTAACAAGTTATTATTATTATTATTTTTTTTTTTTCCCCTTCCTAAGTGAAAAGAATTTATTTAGCCTAACTCTTTAGAATGAAGAAATTAGAAAAAAAAAAAAATCCAATGAAATTCTTTTTTTTTTATTTTTCGGATTTTAAATATACTAAATTTAGAGAGATATTTTTTTTTTCTTCATTTTTTTTTTTCTCTTCTTTTCTTCTTTTATGTTGTTTAAAAAAATTTTTTTTTTTGAGGGTGTAGGTAAAATTAGTAGTTCTAGTTTTTTATTTTTATTTGACACAACAATACCAAAAAAAAAAAAAAAAAAAACATAATGTCAACACCTCTTGGTGGTCGTTTTTATCATACTTTTACCAAAAAAAGTACAGAGCGTGCATTTCATATTCAAATTCCTTTAGGCTATAAAGTACTTTCAGGATTTGTAAGAGCCTCCGGTGCCACAGGAATAATTTCTTCTTTTTATAATGTAAAAAATGGAACTTGGGAAGTAGAACACTCTCCTATTGATAAAGAGGCATCTGTTATTTTACAAGTTATAACTTTAGTAGATCCAAGTGATATTTATGATGTAGTGGTTTCTGCTGTTTCATTAATAGATGAACTATCTGAAGAAGAAGTAAAAGAACTTGGGCAACGTACAGAAAAATATGAAGGTCGAGTTAAAAATTTTAGTTCTTTACAATTTTTTCATTTAGATAAAATGAATCTTATTGAAGGGAAAAAACAACGTAGTAATAAACCAAGTCATCATAATATTGTGACATTAATTTGTCCAGTTCTTAATGGATATATTTTAACAGGTGGGGGATTTTCTTCTGCTTATCCAGTTCTTGCATCTTCGCCTGAAATATGTGAAATAAATTACAATAATAATTGGCCTATAGTAGAACATAGTAAAATTTCTACTGGAAAATCTTCAAATGATTTAATGTCTAGTTTAACTCCATTGAATCCGTATCAATTATCAAATCGTTCTACTCAGAAATCAAATATTTCTAAAACGTATACTGCATGGTCTACTATGGGAGCTGAAAATATTTCTTTAACTAGTTTTGCTATAGGTATTCGTCTTCGTGAAAGTTCTCAAGAATCTATGATATCACGTGGAATAAATGATAAACAAATAATAACTCTTGGACCACCTAAATCTAGAGTAAAAGAAAAAAAAGTAGTTGTAAAAGTTTTTTTTCAATCTGAAGGAAGATGGGGTATTGAATTACCACCACCACATGGTAAATTTTATTTTAGTTTTAGTGTATCAAATACCCCTAATCCTATTATGTTATCAACATTTTATCAGTAAATTTACTATTTTTTTTTTTTTTTTTTTTGGTATATTTTTGTATTATATATTTTTTAATTTTTTATTTATAGTATTAAATAATATTATACTAGTAAATAATACCCTTTTTATTTATTTATTTATTTATTTATTTTTTTTTTTTTAGAATTACATTTTTTTTTTTTTTTTTTTTTTTCCTCTCAAATTATATGATTTTTTTTTTTTTTCTTTACTTTTTTAAATTCATTTTCTATTTTTTTTTTTTTAGTTTTAGTTTTTTGAATTTCATATAAATATCTTAATTATTATTATCGTCTCCCTTTGTTATTCACACATATATACATAAATATATATTTTTTTTCGGATTATATAGGAAGAAAAAATAAAATAAAAAAGGACATTTATATATATATATATAAATATAAAGTTTTAAAACGCACATTACTGGGACGCATGCAGTATGGCTCCACCCCAAAATATATTCGATATGGAATGGAGGCACGTAAATCTCTTTTACTTGGTGTAGAAAATCTTGTAAAGGCGGTGGGGGTCACACTTGGCCCTAAAGGACGCAACGTTGTACTTGAAATGCCCTACGCCAGTCCTTTAAATTACAAAAGACGGCGTCACTGTTGCAAAGCATATCGAGTTTGAAAATAGTTTTGAAAACTTGGGGGCAAATCTTCTGCGACAAGTTGCGGGATTAACAAATAATAACGCCGGGGGTGGGACGACGACGGCGACAATTCTTTCAGGGGCTATTTTTTGTGAAGGATTTCGTAGTGTGGCGACTGGGACAAATCCAATGGATTTAAAGCGTGGCATTGATCTCGCCTGCCGTGAAGTGCTTGCCTCACTTGCCCAACAGGCAAAACCTGTGACGTCTAAATCTGAAATTACACAAGTCGCGATGATTTCTGCAAATATGGATACAGAAATAGGAGCTTTAATAGGAGATGCAATGCAACAAGTAGGAAAAGGTGGTGTAATTACAACACAAGAGGGACGTTCACTTAATACGGAGCTTGAACTAGTGGAGGGAATGTCGTTTGAGCGGGGGTTTGCGTCGCCGTATTTTGTAACGAATACGAAATCACAAAAGTATGAATTAGAAAATGCTTTAGTGTTTGTAGCAAATCGAAAACTTTCTAGTGTTTCACATATTCTTCCTGCTTTAAATTGTGCTATTCAACAAAAACGTCTTTTACTTGTTATTTCTGAAGATTTAGAAGGAGAGGCGATGCATACTTTTTTATATAATAAAATGCAAGGAAGAATTTCTGGTTGCTCTGTAAAAGCTCCTGGATTTGGTGATATGCGTATTAATCAATTACAAGATATCGCCGTATTTACTGGATCACAAATGATTTCAGAAGATCTTGGATTAAATTTAGATCATAACGATTTCTCTGAACGTCTTCTTGGTTCATGTAAAAAAGCCACTATTTCTCGTGATGAATGTATTTTAATGGAAGGTGGTGGTAGTGCTATTGCTGTTGAAGAACGTGTTCAAATGATACGTGATATGATTGCGGCTGAAGATCATGAATATAATCGTGAACGACTTGTTGAACGATTAGCAAAGTTATCTGGTGGTGTGGCTGTTATTAAAGTTGGTGGGGCTTCAGAAGTTGAAATTAATGAAAAAAAAAAAAAAAAAATCGTATTGTTGATGCCTTAAATGCTACTAGAGCCGCCGTAGCTGAGAGTGTGTTAGCAGGTGGTGGCACGGCACTTCTTATTGCTTCTGTTAAACTTGAAAATATTACAAAAGATAGAAGTCTTCCAGGTGATATTCGTACAGGTGTTAATATTGTAAAACGTGCTATTCGTCTCCCATGTCGTGTAATTGCTAGTAACGCTGGTGTTGAGGGAACTGTTGTGGTAGGTAAAATTATGAAAAGAAATGACCCCACTTTTGGGTATAATGCTCAAACAAGTGAATATGTGGATATGTTCGCCGCAGGAATTATTGATCCAATGAAAGTTGTAAAGTCAGCTGTAGTGAATGCCTGTTCTGTGGCTGGAATGATGATTACAACGGAGACGGCGGTGGTGGAGAAGGATTACCTCGCAAAAGAAACACGCGTGGAGGATAAAGGAATTGAAGATAAAGAAAAAAGAGAGGGATTTGGAAATATGCGGCGACGTGTGAATGAGGCACAGGCACCAACCCCAGCACTTTCACCACCAATGAAGGGAATATAATATATATATATATATATTAAAGATATTAATAATAATAATAATAAAATTAAAAGAGAAAGGGGGGGAATTATTGGTTTTTGAAGGGAAATGGCGTAGGGGTTTCTCATTTATTATTATTGTTATTTTTTTTATTTTTTTTTTTTGTATTCTTAATATTATGGTGGCAAAAAAACAAGAAGAGTGAAAGGAAGGAAAAGAAAAAAGGGATTTGATATTATTTGTTGTTATTATTATTATTTTTTTATTTATTCTTTTTCTTAGTACATGATAAATTAATTTATAGATTATCGTATTATCTGTATATGTGTAACTTTATATATATATATATATATATATATATATACTATTTAAGTTAACATTTAAAAAGGGGGGAAAAAAATAATAATCTTAAAGATAATTTATTGAATACTTTATTATTATTATTATTATTATTATTATTATTATTATTATTATTGATATTAAGTTTATTCTTCTCTTTTTTTATTTTATTTTAAATAGTAGAAAATAACTGATCTACCTGTATAATAGTATCAGCTAGTAAAATAAGTAAAACTTACACAAACACAAAAAAATAAAAATAAAAAGAGATATCTCTTTCTCTCCTATACACAATACAATATAATACAATACATATATTTATATATAAATGTCTCTAAAGATAAAAAAGGTTGTAGATAATAAACCCGATGACACCCGCAAACCTGTTAAACTTATTCTCCTCGGTGACAGTGCTGTAGGTAAGTCTAAGCTAGTGGAGCGTTTCCTCATGCAACGCTACATTCCAGTACAAATGTCTACTTATGCTTTAACTTTATATCATTATGATTTTATTACAGAAGAGGAGGAGGCGGTGGATATTGATATATGGGATACAGCAGGGCAAGAAAGATTTGCTACAATGCATCCAGCATATTATCATGATGCCCATGCGTGTATTTTAGTATTTGATGTCACACGCAAGGCAACGTATAAAAATTTGGAAAAATGGCTTGGGGAGTTGCGAAATTTTCGAGAACATATTCCTTGTATTGTAGCGTGTAATAAAATAGATACTGACCCCGCGGTGACATCAAAGGCGTTTGCGTTTGTAGAAAAACATAATTTAACATTACATTATGTTTCAGCGGCGGATGGGACGAATGTGGTGCAACTCTTTGAGACGGCGATTACGGAGGCGGTAAAATATAAAAAGAATCCAAAAAATGAAGATTTTATGTCGCAAGTGTTGGGAATTATAAAAGAAGGTGATAGAAAAGATGAGGCGGCAACAGCAGTCCCACCAGGAACAACTTCTAATTAAAACAAAAAGAAGCAGAAAAAAGAAAAAAAAAAAAAAACTGATTCTTTCTGGGTTTTTTTTTGTTTTTGACTGCAATAACATGTGTTTCTTTTTTAAACTTATAGAAACTATAATTTTGTTGCTTTTGTCCCATTTCTTGGAGGTTTTTATTTCATATTTAATTTATCCCATTCTTCTACTTGATTTTTTTTTTTTTTTTTTGTTGTTGTTGTTGTTTTTTTCGCATCTAACCTTCTGATTCCCCATATAAATATATTTATATAAATTTATGTGTAATTTTTTTGCTTGTGTACATGTGTATATGCATGAGTGTTTTTTTAAATTAATATTCTTCAATTATGTTAAGTGGTTTCGCATAACACAGCCAATTATCAAATGCATGCATATAAATATGTATATATTATATTATATTAAGGCAATGCTTTTTTTTTTTTATTTTTATTATTCTGCAATGAAATAAGGAAGAAGAAAAAGTAGTAAGAAATAAACTCAGAGAAGAAATGAAAGAAAGAAGGGAGGGTGGAGGAAAAGAAAAGTATAAATATGTATAGTAGAGTATATTAGTTTATACTTTAGAGACATGTAGAAAGACAGGAAAAGTAGAAAAAAAAAAAAAAAATGAGATGAAGAGGAAATATATATATATATATATTCCTTCTTTATGACTATTTAACGATGAGAATCCGTCATATATATTTTTTTCTTTTTTTTTTTTTTTGCGTAAAATTAATAACATTTATGAACAAACATTCACACAAACACACAGACATCAAAATACAATTATCATATTAAGAAAAAAAAAAAAAAAAAATAGAAGATGCAGAAAATGTGGGGAGATAGTAGAGAAGATGAATAAAGAAGGAGAAAGAGGAGAAGGTTTATTACTATTACTTCGTTTTTAGAATTTATTGACTTCTAGAGAAGAATAAGAAAAAGAAAAAAAAAATTATTATGTGTGTGTATAGATATTTATACATAAATAAATAACTCTAGGTGTTTGCGTATATATGTGTGTGTGTGCGTGTTTTTTTTTTTTTTGTTTATCTCGTTCTTTTTAACCCTTCATATCTCATTTTTTTTTTTCCCTGAGTTAATGACGCCACCCTTTATTTAAGGCGTCTTTATTCATTTAAGGAATTATTATTATTATTATTATTATTATTATTATTATTATTATTTCTTATTTTTATAATGATTTCTTGCGAAATATCTCTTTCCCCTCTCTTTTTTTTCTATATAAAACAAACTCACACAAATAATTATTTATTATTTATTCTTTTCAGAAATAGAGGACTACAATGACATTTACAATTCCACCACTTCCCTGGGGCTATAATGCTCTTGCCGCGAAAGGAATATCAAAAGAACAAGTTACATTTCAC
>JASANY010000821.1:0-59783 GCA_030849755.1 Trypanosoma avium
TGTTTTTGGTGGGTTTGTTGATTTACTTGCTTTTAAGCTTGTATGCTTTGGGGTGAAAAAGAAACAAGAACAAAGAAAAAAAAAAAAAAAAAGTACAAAAGAACACAGAAACGAGAGAGCCAGACACACACATACACACAGTAGAGAGTGTAAAAACACCCAAACAGAAAGAGTGAGAGGAACAGAGATCTCCCACACAGGGAGGGACTATGAAATGTAGTTCTATCTATGAATGCAGGGGGCTCACACAGCGTCAGTTGCATTTGCTGCGCCCACTGCCACACCTACAGTGAGGTTTTTTTTTTTTTTTTTTTTACGCATAACCGTACAGGATCTTGCCACGCTTGCGCAGTGCGTTTACCACATCAACAGCGGTGACAGTCTTCTTGCGTGAGTACTCAGTGTATGCTGTGGCATCACGCACGACACCCTCCACGAAGGACTTGATCACACCACGCACCTCGTCGTAGATGACACCAGAGATGCGCTTCACTCCGCCACGGCGAGCCAGACGGCGGATGGAGCCACGGGTGATGCCGCGGACATTCTCACGCAGGATCTTCTTCTGACGCTTCTGTGTTCCCTTCGCCTCTCCGCTCTTCTTTCCCTTTGCCATTTTGTTTTTGGTGGGTTTGTTGATTTACTTGCTTTTAAGCTTGTATGCTTTGGGGTGAAANTATATATCCCTCTATAAAGAGGAATTAAAGCGCAGCTGCGAGTACTATGTCTGCGGTTTTAATGATGGGAGCCACATAAAATACATTAATAGGAATACTACAGTAGTGTGCGATAGTTTATTATTACTTTAGAGGTTTAATTTTATTACTCGTAAAGATTTATTATTATTTTTTTTTTATTTGGTGATAAGGTATTTCAAGTAAAATTATGTTTTAAAGATATTTTCTCTGTAAGCGCCACGCACTTGTTCGAGTTTTGTTGATTATTTTTCTCTTGATATAAATTTTGTTTGAAAACTTTCATTATAATCAAAAGTAAAAAATAGCGAAGTTATGGGGGACGTTGAGAGTCCCTCTTAGTTTTTACATATTTTAAATTATCTCATTTCTTCCAGCAGATGGGAGGCCCGACAGCAGCATTAATAGTGCTATATATCCCTCTATAAAGAGGAATTAAAGCGCAGCTGCGAGTACTATGTCTGCGGTTATTACTATTATTATTATTATTATTATTATTTTTTTTTTTTTAATTTGTATGCCATGCTTTTGTAAGGAATATCTTAAGGGGTATAAAGAAAGCAATCAAAAAAAAAAAAAAAAAAGTGAAAAAAGAAATAAAATGATGATGTAGTAACAGCGACAACAACAACAACAAAAAAAAGACCCATGTATTTTTTTAGAGATACTCATACGTAATATTACAAAGAAAAAAAAAAGTATTTATTAGACACAAACAAAATCAATCACACATACAGACTTTTCAATAAAGAAAAATGT
Organism: Trypanosoma avium; assembly: GCA_030849755.1. Taxonomy (NCBI): domain Eukaryota; phylum Euglenozoa; class Kinetoplastea; order Trypanosomatida; family Trypanosomatidae; genus Trypanosoma; species Trypanosoma avium. The sequence continues at coordinate 1,455 of JASANY010000821.1, forward strand.
CTGAAAATTGATAGAATTACTCGTTGTTTTAAAGCAGGTAGGCGATTTGTACTAAAATTTATTAAGAGACACCTTTCTTTTCCCCCCACCCCCACCCCCAAACTTTTCTTATTAAACTTGCTTTAGATAGTACCAAACACTATGCATATTTTACCTTTTTTCGATTGGGGCGTACTTCTGTTTTATCTTCACTAATGCTGCTGGCTGCATCACTGATCTCTCCTTCATTTTCAAATAGATCATCATCATCATCATCATCATCATCAGAGTATAACTCTCCTTTGGCAGCTTTAATAAGACGTGAGAGCGATCCAGTGCTACCAACGCTATCATCATCATTTTCATAATCATAATCATCCTCATCACTTCCATCTTTGTCTTTAGGTCGTTTGCCTCCAATTGCAGCAGAGACCCCACTGTCATCAAGCGCCGTACGTTTTGCAATTTTTCCATCACGTTGTAATCTTCGAAGTCGACGTAAACGTTTTGCTCTTTCTGCGTCTTCAGCTGCTTCCTGCATTACACGCTGGCGGAGGCGTGCGGCGTAGTCCACAATACCGTCTAATTCTTCATTATTATTATTATGAATAGCCCCTCTTGCGTTACTGCTGCTTATGATGTGATGTTGCCTTTGTAATATTTCTTGCTTTAGTACATCATCATCATCGTCACTTGCATCACTGCCTGCATCACCTCCTTTATTCTTATTCTTATTATTATTATTATTATCTTCCTCATCTTCATCCTCTTCATCATCGGCGAAGACGGTACGTTTACTGAGGCCGAGATCCCGCACCCGTAAGTCTGCTGTCTCAATATACTTTCGAACTTTTCGTTTTGAAAGTCCAGCCATACGTTCTTCAACACTTAACTGCATTTCTGCAGTCTGGTGCCCCTCAGCGTCACCATTGGTACGCGGCCGTTTGACAAGAAAATCATCACCATCATCATCTTTATTACTTTGACTTTTCTTGTTTTCATTATTATTATTATTATTATTATTATTATTATCATCATCATCTTTTGTTGTATAACGTTGTTTTTGTTGTAGTGTTCGAAATAAATCAGATGCAGCGAGATGTTTCTCACGACGGGTGCGTTGTTGTTGTTGTTGTTGTTGTCCTCCTTCTTCCTCACCATCTTCTAGTTCTCCCTTTCCCTTATATTGATTGCGGCGAGCAATGTAGTTTACAACATCCCATGGAAGATTCTTTGCCCCACGTTGTAAATTTTGTAATTCTGACATATCTGGTACCTTTAATAAACCGAGAGAATGAGCAAAGGGGGCAACATCAATAGCATTTACATCAAATACTAATTTATTCGAAGCGAAATAGACAGAGCGAAGGTATGCAATAAAAGCTTTTTGTGCCTCATATTTAAGACCTTGTACGACAAGTGCAACAAATATCTCACGTGATTCTTGTAATAATCCAGGTCGAATAGCAATTTCACGTAATGGAACATGTTTATGAGCAAGGAATGAAAGCATTGGCGTCTCACGTGGGGTGAGAAAGAGTAAACTAACTCCACGTGCCCCAGCACGAGCACTTCTACCAGCACGATGAATATATGTTTGTGCACTATCTGGGCAATCATACTGTACAGACCAATGAACAAGAGGGAAATCAAGTCCACGTGCGGCGACATCAGTACAAAAGAGTACAGCAGCTTTACAACGACAAAAAGTTAAAAATACCTCCTCACGACGAAATTGTTTCATTTTACTTGTAAGACACATACATGGAATTCGCATCTTTTTTAAAATTTTCGCAAAAGCAAGATACATAAATCGAACTTGATTACATGTACTTACAAATACAACAATTTTATCATTTGGATGCCGCTTAAGAAATAGGAAAAGTGCATCTAGTTTACGATGTAATTCAATAACAATAAAATTTTGACATAATGTTGCAGGTGTTGGAGCAGCCGTAATAGCATGTGCTGTGACGTAGCGTTGATTTCGAAGTGATAATTGAGCCAACATTTGAACATCTGTTGTTTGTGTAGCAGAGAAGAGAAGTGTCTGTCGGGCAGAAGGGAGGTGTTGCAGAATACCTGTAATTGTCTCACGAAATCCCATATCAAGTAATCGATCTGCCTCATCCATCGCAAATATTTGTAAATTATCCGTCACCAGAGTTGCATCATCCTCAAGGTGATGTAATACTCGGCCTGGGGTTCCAATAATAATACTAATCACCGCCAGTCGCTTTCGCTCCTCCCCCACATCACGACCACCAGTAAGCAACGCAGCGGAGAGGACATGTTTGTGTCCGACGAGTTGTAAAACTTTAAATATTTGCAATGCAAGTTCTCGAGTGGGACTCAGCACGAGAGCTCCGAGGCCCATCGCAGGGTCCCACTGCTCCACAAAAAGTTTCTCCAAAACTGGAATTACAAAACAGAGAGTTTTGCCAGATCCGGTGCGGGCGGCCCCGAGAACATCATATCCAGCTAACGCAAGATGCATGGTGTCAGTTTGAATTGGAGTCATGCGAGTGTAACCACCCCGCTCAAGCCCAAGCTGGGTGCGTTGGGAGAGTGGTAGTTGATTAAAGTGGGTAAACTCTAGTTTAACTTTATTATCTTTATTATTTTCTTCTTGATCTTTTTTAAAATTGTGGGATAGGGAGGTATTAGGGTCAGCATCCTCAGCGTCAAGGGCAGCCCGAAGTTCATCTCGGCGTTGGCGTAATTCTTCAATTTCAGAACGACTTAATCGTGAGCGTTCTTGACGCTCTACCCAACGCTGCTGCCGCTTTTTACGCTTCGCCGCAAGTCTCTCTTCGTCCATTTAAATAAAACAATTTATATTATTTTTAGTATTTTTTTTTTTTTTTTGTTTGTTTGTTTGTTTGTTTGATGCACAATAGTAATAATAATAATAATAAAAACAAAAAAATAAACAATTAATCGCCTACAGGAACAACAATTAACTTATAAAACTATAAAAAGTTTAAGGTGAAACAAGAGAGAAAGAAAAAGAGTGAAAAAGACAAATGATAAAAATGAAAGTTATTAAGCAAAGCAAAAAATAAATAAATAATAATAATAATAATAATAATGAAAAACTAGAACAACAATTTTTTTTTTTCTTTTTAGAACGAGCAAAAAAGAAAGGGGATACAAAGCTGCATACATTAGTATGCAAGAAAGGGGAAGTGGAAGAAGACAGGGAGAAAAAGGGGGATATTGAATGTGTTTCTTTTTTAATTTATTTTATTTACATTTGCAAACAGATTTAACATACGTTTCCTTGACCTATAAAAAATACCTTTTTTTTTTTTTAAAAAGCTCGGTATGAAATACTCATTCCGGAAGAACTTTCTGGCCGTGTTTCACGCTCTCGCACCTCTGCAAGACGTTGACGCAGAGCTGTAATTCTGGAAACAATAAGATCTTTTCTAAATTTTGACAAATGTAGACGAATAAGACTAAGAGCACCGTGAATATCACCGTAACCAGCATCTTTAAACATCCACTTTGCAACAGACTCTGCTACAAGTAAACTATGTACATATCCCTCACTACCAATACTCCCACACGTTGGACATCGAAATAAACTAGGTGCAATACTAAGTGAATCAAAACAAACAAGACAAAAAGTGTGCCCACATGGCCAAAATAAAACAGGATCTTCAAAAAGTAATCCACAAACACGACATGTCATGACATCTTCAAGAACTTCATTAATATCTGTTAATTCTTCAACAAGGTTATCAAGTCTTCGTACATGACTACGAAAAACTTCTTCCTTCTCTGCAAAACGCCGTAACCATAATAATTGTTGCTCTAATGTATCTGAAAGAATATTATTTTGTAATCCAACACTGCGATAACGTGGACCACGGGCAAGTTCCGCCTCAAAAGTTTCTCCTACTGTTACATCACCTAATTCTTGTAAAGTACGCCAAAGCCAATATCGATGTAACATATTTACACGAGCAACATATCGATCATGAATATGTCCTTCATTTACTTTTAATTGTTCACGCAATGATGTAACCTCCGCCTCCATTGCGGCACGTGTTTGCGCAAATACCACCTCTCGTAAATTTACAATTTTATCTACTACTTGAGTCATAAGAAGAAGTCGACGCATCAATTTTTCTGTTTTAAGAATTTCATGTTCTAATTTAGCTCCTTTATCCTGAGCACGTTTAGCCATGGCAGCCGCCTGAAGTTCACTATCAGCATTAAGCTTTTCTAATTCTAACTGTGCAAGTCTTGCACGAAGAGAGACAAGCGATTGGGCGAGCTCCGCCGCGAGTTGTTGTGGTCGTCGCAAAGATAATAAATGTTCTAGTGGAGTTAAACCAACTTCTAACGATTGTTGTGGTTGTTGTTCTTTTTCTTGTCTATTCCCTGTTCCATCATTATTTGGATTTGAAGAAGATGATGGGGCATTTAATGGAGTTAATTGAAGTAATTGATCTAGTATTTGTTGTCGTAGTAAAGCTTGCTCTCTCTCCTCTTGTTCCTCACGTAACTGCTCTGGACTCTTTGAGGTAGACTGCTTCTTCTTTTTCTTACTACCACGAGTCTTTTTTGGCATAGATAACTATAATAATTAAACGACAATAAGAGCAAAATAAAAATAAAGAGATGTAGATTATTTGCCGATCTACACTAAAAACTAATAAATTCTTTCCTATTTCAAAAAAAAAATAAAAATAAAAGAATAAAAAAAGGCCACAAAAAAAAAAAAAAAATCATTACAAAATAATACATATTATTTGATTATTATTATTATTATTATTTTATTTTCATCCTTCTCATTCTCATTTACAATTCGTTAATTTATCTCCCCCCCCCCCCTCCTTTCTTCATTGCTAAAAAAGAAAATAAATACCCAATTCACATGAACTCTGCATTAGGTGTCCATGAACCATCTAGCAATCCTATTCGACGTCCTTTTAAATTATAAACACGTTCACGCTGCAAAATTGGTTCAAAACACTTTCGACAGTGAAAATCAATTATCGTTTTCCCCGCAACTCCACCTGCAGCGTCTGCAACATCAGCATTAATACGAACTTCTCTTAAATGCATAAAAACTCGTGGAAAATCACAATCCCCACGCATTGCAGCAACACTCCAAGAAGTCTTCGCCGCATCTGTTTGCTCCTTTTCTGTAGTAAAAGTATCACCAATTACAAATGTACCAAGGTGTTCACGCACAAATGTTTGAATGCAGGGAGGAAGAGGTGAGGGTGGGGCTGTAATTGTAAATTCTAATAGACTTACTGGATGTACGGTGTAGTAGGCGTTTCTTTTTACTTGATATGTGCATGATGTAGATAATGAAGATGAAGATGATGATGATGATTGACCCATACCTTCCTCTCTATTATTATTATTATTATTATTATTATTATTATTATTATTATTATTATTATTATTAGTATGATTCTGTGATGAAGCATTGGAAGGGAAGAGATGCTCTTGTGCAATTGTAATCGGTTCTGCTAATGGTAAATGACCCGCAACCAGCACATCATATTGCATTGTAAACTCTTCTAATGATGTTGCAAAAGAATGACGATCTGTTAAAGTTACAACAACTGGACCAGATGCGTAATGATTCATATCATACACAACCCGTACTTTTACTTCTCCTGGACGAAGTGTAGATTGTACTATTGATTGAACCCCGCGTGATTGTAATGCTGAAGTTATAAAAGATTCTATTGATACATGATGATAATTACTGACCGACTCCACACGCCGCATTGGGCAAAAGGCTGGTTTATAAACAGCGAAAACACCCCAACGTTCAAGTATTGCCTCATCACAAAGAAGATGTAGAGATTTAGGACTAATAAGATGTTGATTACGCAGGAAACGAGATTCCATTTCACTAGGAGGAAGTGAGGCAGAGACTCTTGCTAATTCAGCAGCATTACGTCGAAGTGTTTCGGTGCTATTAGTGCGTAAAACATCTGTGAGTCTTCTAGAGGGAATTTTAGAGGCCATATGATCTCTCTCTCTCTCTCTCTTTTTTTTTTTTTTTTTTACTGTTTTCTCTTTGTATTCTCTTCCTTTTATTCGATTATTTTAAAATAATAATAATGTGTTTTGTCTATTTTTAAACTGTATGTATGTATCTATGTCGTATTGATTCCACTTTTCTAAGGAAACCAAATAGAGACTTATAATAATAAACCAACAAAAACAAAGGGGGAAAAACAATAACAGTAACAGTAATAAAGAAGAAATTTATTATGATATGGCACAAAATAAAACTCAAAAAAAAAAAAAAAATTGTAATTATAATAATTATAATAATTTAAAAAAAAAAAAAAAAAAAAAAAAACATCTAATGACTTCCATCATTATTTTTCTTCTTCTCTTCCATAGAATATTGGCCTATACAAAGAGAGAAAAAAAAAAAAGAAAAAAGCATAGAGAAACCTACAGAATGAGGTTTAAGAACTTTAATAATAATAATAATAATAATAATAATGGGGAATGATATAAAATACTATAATAACAAACCCTCTTCATTAAACCTCAACAAGAACTAATAGATCTCTTTCTTTCTTTCTCTCTCTCTCTCTATATATATATATATATATATATATTACACCTCTGCATGTTGAATGAGTAATGCAAAGGCGTACTCACGTGCAATTTCTCTTAATCGTTGATATCGCCCAGATGCCCCACTATGACCTGCACCAAAATCACAATAATGCAACACCAGACTTTTTCCCATCTGAGAAGATTCATTTGTTAATGTTCCAGTACACTTTGCCCTCTCTCTTAGTCGTGCTGTAAATGCTAACGATTCCCAAAACCCCACACGTGTATCTTGCCAAGCTGTTTGAAATAAAATATGTGGAAGTGTTTTCTCCGAAGATGGAATATTATCCATAGGTGACATCGCACGCAACAAATTGTATGCTGTAACATCCTCTCGTGGGTTTCCAAACTCCTCCCATTCACTTATTGTTAATGGTAAGTCCGCATCTAATAATGTTGTAAGGCAATCTACAAAAGGCACACTCGCTACAATACCACGTTGCAGGGATGGGGCAATATTCATCGCGGCAGTCACAACAAAACCCCCAGCAGAGGCACCAGCCGTTACAAGTCGTCCAGAAGCACACCAATTAATATCTTGTAAATATTTTGCAACACTTACAAAATCATTTACACTTGTAGCTCGCTGCAGGGCACGACCAGCGTCACGCCAGGGAATTCCAAGTTCACCCCCACCACGAACTGCGGCGGCGGCCCAAATAAACCCGCGATCGAGTAACACAAGTCGCTCAGGTTCAAACTCCACCTCACAACAATCCCCATAACTTCCATAAACTGTTAAATACATTGGGTTCGTGCCACGATGTAGGAGGGATTTTTTCCAGCAGAGATAAACAGGAATACGCACCACAGGTGAGGGCAGTTTCGTTGGTAATGGCTCTAACTTGTTTACGACTTCCTTAAAGTTAAACTCATTTGCATCTTTCATTGATTCCTTTAGAGGGGATAGAGTGAATTTGTCGTCATTTTTAAAAGCATAATCGGATGGAACCCACACCACAGCAGCATCATAGTCATCTGCGTAGTAAGGTACACCATTTACCACCACATCATATAATCGTTTAACACACAAGACAAGGTCTCTATTATTATTATTATTATTATTATTATTATTATTAATCACCTCTTCTTCTTTCTTATTTTCTTCTTCTTCTTCTTCTTCTTCTAAGGTACAGGCAAGAACAATAGTTGGAACAGTAAGGTGTGTGACGGCGATATGCCAAGTTCGAATATCAAAAGATATATCCCCAGTACAACTCGTAACACCAAGTAATTCTCCCTCTTCTTCTTCTTCTTCTTCTTCTTCTTTTTTTTTTCCCTCATTTTTCTGTTTTTGTTCTTGAATTAATTTTGCTAGAGAGAAGCGTGACTCCGAGAGAGTACCAGAAGGTGGGCGACATGCCACACGACGAAGATCTAATGTATCTTCTTTTAAAGATAACAACGGTGAATACATAGAATCTTTTTCAATACTACTTGTATAATTCATATTCTTCCAGCGATCCCATAATATACGAAGTGGAAGTAATAATACAGTTGCAGCAGCAGAGCGACGAACACTAAAAAGTAAAAAATCTCGATGACATTCCACACCTTCAACACAAATATGAGAATCATATGCAAAAAGTGGACGCCACTGTGATGGAGAGGATAATACAACACCCTCTTGATTATCACAAGAGGATGTAAGCATCTCATCTAACATATAGGCAACACGGAAATCATTTGTTTTAGCAGTAGGTGGTATATTTGTCATAATAATAATCCATGCACCAATTCCTTCTCCAAATAGTGATTCATGGTGATCTATATCATGATCTGCAAATGCTGTACGCTCTGTAAAACAATAGACAGGACAAGTATTATCAACTCTAATAATACTTTTTTTACTACTAACACTACTGCTTCTACTACTACTTTTATTATCTGGATTTTTATCTTCATAGTTTTTAAAGACATTATGTATTTCATCTAATGCATAAACGATTGGAATACCAGAAATAAAACGCTTCATACCCGAATCACATGGAATAACATACACCTCAGTACAATTTCCAGAAGCAACAGTAAACATTGCAAATTTATCATCTGCAGAAAAACACAAGGCACTTACCCAAAAAGATTCATCCGTCTCTTCATAGCAAACTATATCAGCCTGTTCTGAGTGAACTGGTAGAGTGAGATCATGATAAATAACACGACAAGAACGCATTTTACTATCTATTCCTACATAGAGGAGAGCATTAGAATTTAACCACATTACTTCATCTGATGCATCAAAGACATCAATCTTTCTAATAATTTTATGCGTCGGTACTGCATGTCTAACACTTTTATTATTATTATTATTATTAGTTTTTTGAGTGCTCTTCTTGACACCACGACGTGTTGTACATCCTTCTTTTGCAAAACTAGGTGTAGTTGGACTGCGGTGTGATTGAAGATTTAGTGTAGGTGAGGCATAAATAGATTGACCAGATTGCTGCATTGTTGCGGCCCAAGTGCGAAGAAGTTCTGATGAAGTAAAGGGTGATTGTTGCTGCAGCCACTTCGCATAGTTTACATCTGTAATTTCTATAATAAAAATAGAGTACACTTCTTTTCCATTAGAGCAATCCAGTGCGACGGCGAGTTGTTTCTCATCTGGTGAAACTTCCATATCCCCAATTTCAACATAATTTAGTCGAAGCTCTCGCACTAGCAAATTTACATCAAGGTACACTATTTCATCTTCATATAGTGGCAGTGGTGCACTCGGATCCTGCTCCCATAATCGCACCACCTCTTGCAAGAATTCTAATGTCTGTGAATTCACAGGACGACGACAGAAGAGTGGATAATCCGCATTTGGAATTGTTCGTGTGTAATACCAGTAATTGTGTTCCCGGTGGGGTAATGAGGCATCTTCTTCTTTCCAGCGGGCTCGCATCTCATTAAATAGCGTGCGGGAGAGTTGATGCCCACCCAGCCCAGCATAAACAGACTCCATATAAGCATTTTCACGTTGCAACAACTTACGCACCTCTGGATTTCGTCGCTCCCGTAGCCAGTGATATGCATCATGACGAATATCTCCAAAATATTCTATAGTATGTACCCTCCTTGGGTATTTTGGTGGGGCAACAATACCATTATTAGTATTACTATTATGAGAATGATTTGGATTAGAAGTACTAGTATTATTCGTTGTAATAGTACTTTTTGTATTACTTTTATTATAGTTATTTTTGTTGCGTCCACTACGATCTTTACTAGCTCGCATTACAAAGGAGGGGGGAGAGTAGAGAAGGGTCTCTCACTATGTTTGTGTGTGAGTGAGTGAGTGAATAAGTGTTTGACGGCTGCGTTACAAGCAAAAAAAAAAATAATAATAAGAAAAAAGAGAGGGGAAAAAAACAACAACAAAAAAGGATAAGAAATGTAAAGAAATAAAATATCAAAAAAAATAATGGTAGTACATGAAAAAAAAAAAAAAAATAGGAAAATAATAATAATAATAATAATAATAATAAAGAAAAGAAATTTAAGCAGACACACACACACAAGCACACTAATATAAAAAATATTTTATTATAGACATAGAAAAAATTTCTTCTTTTTCGTCGTTCACCTCTTTAACTTGGTAACGGGGAACAAAAAGATAAATATAGATATAGACAAATATATATATATATATATATAGATAGAGAGAGAGAGAGAGGCAAAATATAATGGAAGGAATAAACAAGAGGAATTAGATGAAAAAAAAAAAAGAAAAAGATACTACTCAAAAACTGTATCATTGAATGTTTATAAAATAAGAAAAATAATAAAATATATACTAAATCCTAAACAACACCAAATAAACACAATACAGCAAAACATCAAAGCAAAAAAAAAAAAAAAAACTATGAAAATACCTTGCCATCTAATTTCGTAGAAGGCAAAGTCCATGTAGATTTAAAGTGTGACTGTACCGTTCTAGAATGTGGATTATAAGTTACTTGAAAAGGTCTATCACATGTATTAAGCCACTCCTCCAATCGTTTTTGAGCATCTTTAAAACTATTTGCCACAAAATACAATGGTTGATACTTTGTTGTAGGAAATGAAAGTGTTGCAGCAGTTGCAGGATCCCATGGGAGTATTTGTGCCTCCCCACCTTTCACCGCCCGTTGTAATTCCCCTGCACTTGATAAAATACCCGCCCCATAGGCTCGAACTTCACCCGCTTCTTTACAAATTCCAAATTCTATACTATACCAATACACCCGGGCGAGGGATTCAATCATTTCATCACTTGCCCCAAGTGAGGCGAGACCAATGGATTGTGTAAAGTTTGCAAAATGTGTATTTGCGAGGAGAGGCATGTGCCCCACAACATCATGCACCATATCAGGCTCAGGTGTATACAAAGGCTGGGCATGATGACGAATATATTGTGTGGAGAAAAATACACGAAATGCAAGAGCATTAAGAAAGTCACGTGAAGTTAGTAATCCTGCAACTGGGCGAACTGTAAATCCAGTAGCATCCGAAAGAAATTCACTCACGGCGGCGAGTTGTGGGGGTTCTGCTCGTTGTAATACGCCACTTTCACACATTAATTGAAATACTCGATTATACTCCTCACAGGCATAAGCTGGAAAAAGAGATGTGAGTAAATCAAATACAGTCGACCAGACTTGATGCTCATTGGCGTTGTAGTGAATAATAGGAATAGGATCAGATGATTTGTAATTTTTTGCTGCCGCCACAATATAACGCCTTCGTTCGCGGTATTCTAAGTCGTGAAAACCGGGATGTGGATTATTAGGATCATCTTGTAATTCTTCACCCGCGGCAAGTGTCGTTTGATCCAGCATATCAAGATCTCGGGCTCGAGTAGGGTACCACGCGACACGCCAAGAACCAATAATATTTACAATGGAATCATTATTAATACTATTAATATTGTTATTATTATTATTATTAATTGAGGTTTGACGCAGCTGGGCAAGAGCAGCCTGTAATGGTGCGTCTGAAATATGCGCCTCAACATCGAGAAATATTGTCCGCCGCAGTGCAATACTTTCAAGAGGATGAGGATAATTAAAAACTTGACAAATATTTACTTTATTTTCTTTAAATGGGAGTAGGAAATCACAGAGGGCTCCAGGATGGTCTGCAGGAAGTGAGACATGTAAAAAAGTACGACAACGTAATCTGTTACTACCTTTAATGTTACTTTTAGTTGAGGCATACTGTTCACCCAGAGTTGCAGCAGTTGTTGTTGTATTATTACTATTATTAGGAGGAGGAGGAGGAGGAATAGGAGCAGAAAAAACTGATCGTCTTGAGGTGAGACTTAGTTCAACTCCTCCAATATATTGCCTTCGGTGCAAAATAGGTGAAAAAAAAGAAGAAATACATTTTCGCATCTTCGTTTGCTTTTCAAATATATTAATTTATTATAAAACTTTTATAATAATAAAGTATATATTTATATATTTTTTTAATTTATTTACTTGTAGAAACCCGAATATTAAGAAAAAAAAAAAACTATACTTAAACATTATCCACCCAAGAAAGTGAGAAACAGAAAAAGGAGAGTAAAGAAAAGAAAAAAAAAAATAATAATAACGATTATTATTTCTACAAAGGGATTGAGGGAGCGAAAGGATGATAGAAACACAGTGTAAGAACTTTATATATTTTTTTAAAAAAAGAGAAAACAAAGAAACGCCACTCCTTCCCTCTCTCTCTCTCTCCATCACTATCTTTTTTTTTTTTTTTTTAAACTTATTTCGTGCTGCTGATTGCATTATTATTATTTTTTTTTTTTTCCACTTCTCTCTCTCTCTCTTTTTTTTTTCCTCTGTCTCTTGAAACGTTTCTTTTTCTTCTTAAATAATATAAGTAATATAAAAGAACTTTTTTAAACTATTAAATGAACTTCATTCACTAATATCCTTCCACACCCATTCGACGTGCCGTGGGGTTCACAGGACCTACCCCGGCCCGCTTCATTTCACGGCGCATCTGTCTCTTGCTCTTTTGCTTCTGTTGCAATTTCCCTTGTTGTTGTTGTTGCTCATTCTTTTCTTTATGTTTCTTTTCTCCTGTCCCACCCGTCACAATTTCAATAATACCATCATCGTCGTCAATGATAAGTTCCACCTCTCCTTCATCATTTACAAATACATCATCTACAGGATCAAGTTGATGATTTGTGCGTCGTCGGCGGCGTACTGCTGCGGCTGCTGCCGCCGCTGCTGCTGCTGCCATTCGCCCAACATTCGCAGCCGCATTAAATGCTTCATGCAATGAAAGAGTTCCACGTAGTCCTTTTGGTCGAGCATAAAACATTGGTGGCTCCGCCTCCGCAACATCTGCATCATCATTATTATTATTATTATTATTATTACAATCGTCTCCATCTTCGCTGAGGGCTCGGGCATCTGCCGCACTATCGAGATCGTCCCATGCCTCATCATCATAATCATCCTCTTCATTAATACTGTTACTTCCACTTTCTACATCCTCCCATTCCCCATCCTTTTCTGAAGTAGAAGATGAGGTAATATCAGCTGTATTGTTATGAATAACTTTATCTTCTTTACCACCAACCTCATCATGGTGTATACCAAATTTATTAGCAATAGCAGAAGAATCAGAGAGATTTTTGAGACCACTAGAATGAGCTTGGCCCGAGGATTTTTCCGGTCCAGAAGCAGTAATAGCAATATTATTATTATTATTATTATTATTATTATTATTATTACTATTATTAGCATTATCAGAATCTTTATAATTGGGCGGTGGCTCAACATATACGAGAGTTCCTTCAACATATAATTTTAGTACATCCCGAGCAGCACGAGATCTGTTTGGTCTGTCATGTGCTCCCATATACCCACGTCGGCGTGCAACAGCATTAAGGAAACGCTCTGACAATGAATGACTATCATCCACATCATCCTCATCCAGTAATGAAATTGCAAAATGTTGCTCCAGTACTTGTCGTGGAATGCGTCGACAAACAACAGAAACAGCTGCAACGGTGTCTGTGGCGGTATCAACTGGTAGTATCCCATCACACACCATTTTCTCTCGTGTTGAGGCAAATGAAGGGAAAACAAGTCCAGGACAATCACAAAGTGCCAGACGACGTTCATTTGGAATTGTGAGAGTTTGAAAATGTTTTGTTTTTCCTGGTGTCGCACTCACCACTACCCGCTTACATCCCATAATAGCATTTATAGTAGATGACTTCCCAACATTTGGGTAACCAACTAAACCGACCATTAATGGAGTTTCAGCATCGGTGACACCGCATGTCATACGCCAGAGAGCCAGGCGATCCAACAATTGTTCAGGGTCTAATACAGCCCATGGCTCACGCTTTTCTTCCTCTTGTTCTTTTTGTTTTTGTACACGGGCATCTCGGGCTTTTTCTTCAGCTGTTGGTGGTGGAGCCGGTCGGTGTTTTTGTTCGTGTTTTTGTTGTGTGCGTCGGGCCTTTTCTGTGCGTCGCTGCTCCACAAGTTGATAAGGATTTGCAACTTCTACTGGGGCACGGAGAGACTTTTTCTTGTGACGTCGTTTTTCTTTTCGGGTGCGTAGAAGTTGTGGGTGAGAAACATCCTCATCTTTCTCTTCATCACTTTCATATTTGTTATTATTATTATTATTTTCTTCTTCTTCTTCTTCTTCATCTTCACTGTTATCCTCTGCGTTTTGCTCTTGTGGTTTCACTGCAGGTGTGGCAGAGAAAAAAATAAAAGCCTCCCCACGAGCTGTGAAATACTCCGCCCACGCCTTGCGTTGACCCTCCGTGAGAAGATCTGATTTATTTAAAAGAAACACAACTTCCTTTGCTTTTCCTGTACTTTCACTGCGAGTACTTCGCACGTATGCCTCAAAATCGGCGCAGCGAAAGACAAGAGGATTACGAGCATCAAGAATCATTAACACAACATCCGCCCGCTCCACCACCCGCCAAAGTTGCCGCCAAACTTCAATATTTTTTTCATACGGTGTCATGACAACTTTATGGGCTTCTTCCATTTGTGAAAGTCGACGACGCCAGTCATGAAATGCGGCCATTTCTGCTGCTTGTAATTCTGCAGCACTCATTTCATAACTCCACGCAGGACGACGAGGGATTGTGAGAAGTTCACTGAGTTTTAACCAATCCACGCGATCATTAGTGAGGGGGATGACTTTATCATTCGCCACAACATGAGGCCTGCCATCAACTACCACACGTAAATCCCGCGTTGCCTCATATCCTTTTTCGCGTGCATCGGCAATAAGAAGAAATTCCTCTAAATTACTTGTTTCCCATATAGACTTTAATGGGGCACACTTGCGTCGCTGCTGCTGATGTTCTTCAGCTTCCAATAACATTGCAGCATCATGCTCTGCTTCTAACAAATTACGGTATTTGGCACGATTTCCACGCTGCGCTGCCTTCTTTGAACGTTGAAGACTCTTACCAAGGGAATTCATGTCTTCGTTTCTCTTTTTTTTTTTTTTTGTTATTAATCGTTTAACAAGTCTCGCAATATATGAAACGAAAAAAAAAACAAAACTAATTGTATTATCTGTAGATATGTATGTATACTTTTTTCCCACTTTTAATTACCTATCTCTTTCTTTATTTTAGTTCCTTGTTTTTTTTTTTTTTTTTTCTTTTGGTTCTACACCTTTCGTGGCTCCTTGTGTGCGCTTTCGCTTCCCTCACTATTTCTTCTTTCTTTTTTAAAGCAAAAGTAGCCCACGCAGCAGCACCACGCGAAATCTGTCACTGATAAGAGAACAAAGAAAAGATAGGAAATGAAAAGGGGGAAAAAAAAATACAAAGACATAATTAGAAAAAAGAAAAAAAAAAAAAGAAATACAAACGCTCAGTAAAGCTACAATTGATTTTATATTAAAAATATAATAAAAACAAAAATAATAATTTCAAATTTTTTTTTTTTTAGCAGCAACACCAGATATGTTTTTTTTCTTTTTTTGGTTGTTCTTTTATTTCACGGCCCCTTTCCATATCCTTTTTTTTCTTTTTTTTCCTTTTTCATTTTCTTTTTTTTTTATTCTTCATTTTTTTCTTCTCCATATCTAGTAGGGTCCTTTATACACCTGCTCCTCACCCTCCTCCGGTGATCGCTGACGCTTTGGTGGTAACATGTGATATTCATTTCCTGCACTGTTACTATTAAGTACAGCTGTTGGGGCGGCGGGGCTCATTTGTGGCAATACGCCTTGATCTACAGGAAAAGGTGGAAGAATATATGATTGAGATTGTTGTTGTGAATGTTGTTGATGTTGAGAATGATGTTGATGATGATGATGATGATGATGATGTTGTTGATGATGATGATGCATATGAGTTGCCACACGCAGTTCACTGTAACCGTGAGCGTAACTGCAATGATCACCTTTAGTACAACGTCCTTCAGTAAATCTTTGACAAATTTTTGTTTTAAGAAAATTATCTCGTGGTCCATTGTAATAAGCATGAGAAGAACCCTGCTGCTGCTGTTGTTGTTGTTGTTGTTGTTGTTGTTGTAAAGAAGGCATAAAATATGATGCATTGCCTTCACCCCCGACAATCTCCTCCATACCCATATTATTATTATTATTCATATGCATATTATTATTATTAATAATATTATTGTTATTATTAGCATTACGATTTAGTTGTGCGAGGAAATCATTCGCACGGGCGAGTAGTGCATCCTTTCCCTCTGCCTGCATTGCACAATACACTCGCCAGCTTGTTTCATTAAATCCATAATTAAAATAATCTTTTATATTTGCTGCGGGATCATCCCAGGGACGGCGCTGCATTTGCGCAATATCATAACCAAAAACAGCACTGTTCAATTGTGGTCCCTCTGCATGACGAACACAAAGTGGTATAAGTCCCACAACATCTCTCTTCTCTTCCTCCACATTTATCTCTTCTTCTCTTCTTTCTTCTGTATTATTATTATTATCTTGTGGATTATTATTATTATTATTATTATTATTATTATTATTATAGGGAGTTGATGAGGAGTTATAAGGCGGCTGGTCTGCCATTGCTGCAGAGGATGAAGGCATCATCATGTCATCATCTGTGTGACTAATAACAAAAGGATTATCCGTACTATCTGCCATATATATATATATATATATATTTAGAATTCTTTAATTAATTATTATTATTTTTGTTTTTTCTTTGAGTATGTTACAATTCCTCTGACTCCTTTGGTAACGCAACAAAACTCCTCCTCCTCCCTATCAAAAAATAGACTCACTGAAAAAAAAAAAAAGGTTTGAGGGGAAAAAAAAAGGAAAAAAATATACATACATATATACATATTCATATTTTTAATAGAAGAAATAATAATTATAGACTGAAAAATATATACACAGACGCATGAAAAGCAAAAAAAAAAAAAAGCAAGGGCCAAAAAAAAAAAAAAAAACAGAGAGAGAGGGGGAAAAATCCCTTTTCTTTTTTTTTCAGCAGAAACTGGAATAAAATGATGTATTTATATATTTTTTTTTTCTGGATGAAACAAAGAAATAAAAATCAAGAATCGTCGATCAGCAATAGTAGTAAAAGCACAATAAAAAAAAAAAAGGAAAACCCCCTAAAGAAAGAATATAAAAAAAAAAAAAAAAAACCCGAAAAAAAAAAGGACGCTGCAGTGATTTTTTATTTAAAAAAAACAAAAAAAAAAAGGAAATAAATGAATAAAAACAATATATACAAAAAAGAAAAAAAATAAAAATAATAATATATCTTTCTTACTATTTCAAACAAAAAAAAAAAAATAGTAAAAGAAAAAAAAAAAAAAAAAAATCAATCTATCCAACGCTCCATATTTCCACTCATCACACTATTCCTTTCCAAATTGTATCCGCCAGTAACATTCCTGGTTTTTCAAGATATTGTTTAAATGTATTACTAAAGCGTACCAACGAGGCCCCATCAATCACGCGATGATCCGCCGTCCATGAAATATGCGAAATATTCGCCTTAATAATATTTCCACTTTTATCAAATCGTGGAAGTATTTGCAAACGCCCAATAGCCCCTATTACAACTTGAGGTGGATTTAACACAGGAGTAGCATACGTTGCCCCAATAGATCCAATATTACTTAAAGTAAAAGTTCCACCCCGCAGTTGATCAGGTGTAATACGATTAGTACGTCCCATGACAATAAGTTCATTCACTTCTTGTGTAATTTGCATGAGAGTTTTGTGTTGTACATTTCGAATAACAGGGACGATGAGACCTTTAGGGCTATCGATAGCGAAGGCAATATGATGAGCACGCTTTATAATAAGAGTTTCACAATTCGATGAAACATGGGCGTTTAATTCGGGATGTTGTAGGAGGGCTAATGAAACAGCTTTTATAAACAGTGGGGTGAATGTGAGTTTTATGTTATCATAACCACCAGCTATCATCGCGTCTTTAAGTAAATCACGAAATTGTAAAAGTGGTGTTAACTCTAACTCATCACAAGCAGTAAAACTTGGAATATTTTTGGCTTCTGTCATTGTTGTCACCATGACTCGACGTATACCAGTACCCAGAGGGATTACAACATCATCCCCCACATCTTCCTTATTATTATTATTATTATTATTATTATTATTATTTATTTTTACTTGTTCTGCGTAGGCACGGATATCACCTTTCAAAACCCGTCCATCTGTACCACTTCCTGAAACTCTTGTAATATCAACACCATAATCACGAGCAAAGCCTCTTGTTGCAGGTGTCGCTAATACTTTTAATGCTGCTTCTGATAATGTTGCAGCAGTGAAGCTAACTGTATTATTATTATTATTATTATTATTAGGAACATCGGATTTAGCCGTTGACGGTGAACTCCCGTTTATATTAACTTTATTATCACTATTATAACTGATACTATTCTCTTGACTTTTTGTGTCATTTTTGACATCCTGTACTGAATCTTCAACGTTATTATGGAGTTCAATATCAATAATTGGAAACCCCACAAGTGCGGTGACGCCGGGAGTTACATGAACAGCTGAGACGACACCTGAATACCTAGAAGTAATATCAACTGTAGCTTTATCACTTTGAACTTCACATATCTTATCAAATTCCTCAATTTTGTCTCCTGGTTTAACACAAACTGTAATTACCTCCACTTGCTTTATACCCTCACCGATATCTGCCAATTTATACGGAATAATATTTCCAAATAGGGGTCTGCAATAATGAATAAAAGAGCCCATATGAATGTAACAAGGTAAAGATATGAATCGCCTCATATTGAATTATTATAATTATTATTATTCCTTCTTTTTCTTGAAGTTATCTTTTATTGGTGAAAAAAAAAATGTATAAATATAAATATAAATATAAATATAAAATAATAATTATATAATAGAGACAATTCATATAAATATACAGATATAATAAAATAAAAAAGTATAAATAAAAATTCAAAAAAAAAAAAAAATACCAGATAATAGAAACTATACTAATTACACCACAACTATTCAGATTTACTGAAAATACTTTGACAAGTATTATCAGCTTCATCTTTAATGTGGGAATAAAGAATTGTACGTTGAAAGGAGGGAAGGGATATAAAAAAAAGATAATAAAAAACAAAAAAAAAGAGGGTGGGATCTTCAGAAAATAGGATAAGTCTACTCGTGCATCTATATTTATGAGTAGAATTGATGAAGAAGTCCCTATATATTCCCAATTTAAACACTCTATTTTATCACGTACATAAATACCCACACACACACAGACACAGACAAACATGGACGTAATATTTATTTATTTCTTCCTCTCTCTATTTCTCTCTCTCTTTCTATATATGTATGTATATTTTTTTTTGTAAAAACAAATTAAAAAAAAAAAAAATGTATATCTAAGCAGATTTCATACGTAACTTCATTCTAAGCAGTGCAGATTTTAGCTGTTCCGCCGTCATTGTTGGATATGGACGAGAATAATGTGAAGACAGTAAGGTACTACTACTACTTCCACTCGTATCAAATTCGGAAGCACCAGTTTCTTCTTCACTTTGTCCGTCATTTCTTATAGGGAGTCGTGAAGGTGTAAACATAGAACTCATAGAACTAAGGCTAACATTAGCATGACATGCAGAGTACTCTACATTATTATCTTCTTCAGTAGTAGTAGTAGTAGTAGTAGTAGTATTAGTATTAGTAGTAGTAGTATCAGTAGTAGAAGATGAAACAGCAGCAGCGGTAGCAGCCTTTTCGAGTTTCTCTTGTAAATTCTTGAGATTCTTGAGAAATTGTTCATGATGCTGCTCTAAACAAGGTGATCCATCACTGCTTTGAATTTCTTCTGATTCCTTTACTGGTGTTTTTGTTTTTGCTTTTGTTTCTGGTATTGATGGTGACAGCACTGTTGCTATAGTTATTGGCTCTATTTCTTTATTTTCAGCTGTAACTTGATATGTTAAAGAGGCTGGAGATGATGCTAATGCTGTACTACTAGTAGTAGTTGTTCTTGTTGACATTGGCAATGGTGTTGGCTGAGGTGCAGCAGAAGCAGCAGTGGGTGCCTCACTTCCTGTCTCAGTACCCACATCATCATCATCATCATTATAATTATAATTATTATTATTATTATTATTATTATTACCACCTTTATTGTCCTCTTCAACACTAATTTCAGGACGAACATCTAGTGGACGTGCTGGTGGCAGTCGTACCAAAATATCTGTATCATTCGGCAAGAAAGAAGAAGAGACATTTGCCAACTCAAAATAACGCACTGCGTCTTCTTCTCTTTCAAGTTCCATGTTAACAATTCTAGTATTTCTTGTATTTACTACAGTAGGTGTTAGTTGACCACGAAGGAAAATTGCTTCAAATTCTGCTTCCTCCTGTGCCATAAGTGCTGCAGCTCGACGTGCTTCTTCTTCTCTTGCAATATTAAACCCTTCATTTTGCTCTTCCGCTTCTGTTGTTTTTATATTTGTATGACGCTTCTGTTCAAGTGCCTCCACATTTGCCGCCCGACGCTTTATAACTTCTCGTTCTTTACGTTTTTCTTCTTCACGCTGAGAGAGAAGAGCTGTGGCTCGCACCGCCGCCGCCCGCTGTGCCTCTTGCACGGCTGCCTCGGCAGAAGCTAACTCTCGCTGCCGCTCTTTTGTATATTCAACTGCCGCTACATCTCCTCTCGTAGCAGTATTCTCTTCTTCTTTTTCTTTTTCTTCTTCTTCTTCTTCTTTATTATTATTATTACTATTTTCACGTGGGACCACAATAACTGCGGCAGCAGCTCGTCTAAACTTTTCCTTTTCTTCTTGTCGAAGTCGTGGAATGGCGGTGTGTGAAAGAGCCCCAGTAAGTGGTGAGGATCCCCTAGTTGTTTTACCAATTCCTGTCTTTGTGGTCAAAGTAGAAATTGTATTCATAGGATGTGTTGGTGAAGCTCCGAATACCGGTGAAGTGCGTTGTCTTTGACGTGAAATTATTTCTTTACTATATTTATCCTCCGCCGCCCGCACCTCCCGCCGTCGCCCCACACAATAATTTTTTTCATGATTTCGAATTGCTCTTGTGACGATTTCTGTGGCCAACGCGAGTCGGTGACGCTCCTCCGCGAGGGCGTGCTCCCCCTCCCACGCCGCCACTTCACTTCCGGCGTGTTGACGCAGTGATATTTGCATCGCCGCCGCCGCCTGCATGCCCTCGCCTTGCTTTGCCTGTCCCTCATATAACACTCTATCAATGAGAGCTGCCTGCCGCTGCTGCTCACACTCCCACGCACGCCGGGCATCGCGGCGAACACGCTGCGCCTGCAACGTCTTCTGCGAGGCATACGCACGGGCTCGTTGTACTTCAAATGTATTTGCCATTTGACGTGCTGCCTCAAAACGGGCCCGACGCGCCTCCGCCTCCTGCTGCTCTCGCAAGAAACGCAGAGAAACCATTTATCTCTCTCTATATAACTCTATATATATATATATATATTTATTTATATATTTATCTATATATTTATTTATTTTAATATTAACAAGAAAAAAGAAAAAAAAGCAAAGCTAGGAAAGAAATTCAATTAACGAGATTGTATGAGATAGCACATTTACACAGAGAAAGAGAGAATACACCATATGCAATAATAATAATAATAATAAATATGAATAAGTATACAACATCAATATCATAGGAGGAAAAAAAAAAAAAAAGACACAAGAAGAGGAATGGAGGATAAGTGGAAAATAAGTAAAGGAAAGTAACAACACAATAAAATGACAAACACAATGTATATACGACAAAGGTAAATCTTTTTTTTTTTTTTTTTGCATATACTTCTTTCATTCTTTCTTATTTACTTGGTAGTTGAGTTTCAAAAAAGCTTCACAAATCACCTCTCTCTCTTTCCCCCTCTTTCTTCAAGGGGAAATAAAAAAAAACATATATATATATATATATACTAAAATCATACACCATCTATAATTAAGCAACTTTATGAATATGAGGAGAAGCCTCCACACGCACTACTGATGGTGAGTTAGTACCATCATGCGTCAATTCTGTTGAGTGCGTCGATGGTGTCACTCCCCCTTCTCCTAAAGAAGAAGAAATCGAGAAAAGTCTATTACTACTACGACCAACACCACTACGACGACCACGAGAAACCGCTACTGCTGCAGCAGTAGACTCTAACTTACGAAGTGCTAATGAAACAGTAGATGTAAATTCCTGTAATTGTACGTCGAGAGTGTCAGCTTCTCGTTCGTATGAACGCCGTGTGGCTTCACTTTGCTCTCGCTCTCCTTGTAATACTCTTCGACACTCTGCAGCCTGCTGCTCACCACTTTGTGCCTCATGCTTCCAGTGAGATAATTCCGTTTGAAGTTCATTCTCAACACGCCTACGAGTTTGTAATTCTTCTCGTGCTGCTTCAAGAGCCTCACGAAGTGCGTGAACTTCCGACTCCCGCTCTTGCAATTGTGCCTCTTGTGAGGCAAGTGTTATCTGCTGTGTTTGATATTCTTTTTGCAGTATTGTAAGTTCCTCCCGTGTCACACTTAACTCTTGCTCCCGTTCCATAATTCCTTTACATAGGAACTCTAACATGGTTTCATCAGTGAGTGATAAATTTTCTAATTGTTGTTGCAATCGTGCCTCTCTTTCACGCATAACACGTTCCATATGATTAATAGAATCTAATGCGAGGGTTTCAACCTCCCGTACCCGCTGCTGCAACTCCCGTAATTGCTGATATGAGGAGCTGCAGGAATTAAGAACTTGCTCATGGGCGTAGAGAGCTTCTGAGTGGGCGGAAAGTGAGCGTCTTTGTCCTTCTTTGCGATTGCTATATTGTTGACGTAGTATATCTTTGGTCCGCCCAAGCTCATACCGAAGCTCCTCCACAACACGCTCTAAACTAGCTTCTTTCGTTTGACTAATTCTTAACGCTTCCTCTATGTGTTTAAGCCTCTGAGCGCTTTCGTGTTGAATCTTGGAAGTTGTTTCACGTTGTCCTACAATGGCGGTATTAAGGTCTTCAGCGTATCTACCAGCTTCTGCCTCAGTTCGAAATAGACGTTCTGTGAGTTGCTGAAGTCTACTATCAAGAGTAACTATTTGCTCCCGTTGCATGATATTTTCTTTCGATGATGACTCCTGTGCAAGACGTGAATTTTGAAGTTGTGTTTCTAAAGAGGAAGCCTTATCTTGCAATTGTAAGACCTGTCGCTCTTGCTCTTTTATTGTAGCTAACTTAACCCGTAACTGTTGCATAAGGTTAAAATTTATTTGTTTTAAATCTTTCTCTAACCCTTCTTTCTCCGCCGAAATGCGCATAGCTCGCTCTGTTGCTGTTCTACATTGTGTAAGTAGCCGTGTATTTTCTGCCTTTAATTCTCTATTTTCATCATTTAAGGCAGCCAATAAACGCTTTGTCTCGGCCAAAAGGGCATCCCTTGCTGGCTCTATCATTGCTACCGCGCCTGTACTCAAATAGTAAAACGCAAAAAAGAAAATGGTGGAAAAAAAAAAAAAAAAAGAAAAATTTAAAACCTCTTTCGACATGAATTTAAAACAAGAAAAATAAATATATATATTTTTTATTTATTTTATTTTATTTCTTTCGACCAAATTACACACAAATTCTCTGCTTCTATTTCACTTTTTCTGGCATATTTCCATTAGTTCCCATTTTTGGGGGGTTTTATAGAGCTGAACGTATTTGCAAAAAGGATTTCGCCATAGTTGGAGCTAAATTCGCCACGGCGAGGAATATATGCCGCTTCTCTGAAGGGCAACGTTTAATAATTTCCTCTATTTTCATCCACTCAACGTGGGTAAACTCTTGTAGTACACCTGTTTCCTTTGGAGGAATCAAACGCATTTTTTTAATATTACTTGATGATGTAAAGAAGAGCATAAGTCGTTGCTGCTGTCCTACATAACCAAAACGTCTTAAATTTGCATTTTGACCGAGAGTATATCTAAACTCTTTAGAGTCACCACTTGGTGGCAAAATTTCCCCGACAAAATGTAAATCTTTTGGTTCAAGACCAATTTCTTCCTGCACTTCACGATACGCAGCCTGCAAGATATCTACATCATTTTTTTCTATCCCACCTTGAACAAATTGGTAACGATTATCATTTATGCGCTTACACGCAAGAAAGAGAAGTTCCTCGTTAAATATTACAACGCACACATTTCGACGGTACATTCCTCTGCACTAGAGATTTTTTGACAGTTGGAATGAGGGAGGGAGGGAGGGAGGGAGGGGGAGGAAGTAAGGAAATAATAATAATAATAATAATAATAATAATAATAATAATGAAAAAAGAGACACAAGTAAGGGTATTATGTCTAACATACCGTTGAAGGTACATATGCACTTATTATTAGTATTATTTATTATTATTTATTATTTTTTTTTCTAGTAGTTCTGTGTGTGTGTGTGTGTGTGTGTGTCTGTGTGTAGTTGAGTGAGAGAGTGCAATAGCAATACAATCACCCTCACCTCCCCCTTCTCTCTCCTCAAAAGAAACAGCGATCAATCAATAATAATAATAATAATTTGAATTAAAATTACAGAAAACACCGCAAAAAATGGTACAAAAAAAAAAAAAAAAAAAACAGTAATAATAATAAAAGCTGTGAAGATTATGAATAATAATTATTATTATTATTACTCCGGCTCCCCCACCCCTCCTCATCATCCTCTTTCTCCCCAATCACTCAACAGAAGAAGTTAAAGCACGGTAGTGACGCCGCCTATAATCTAGTGATTGTACATGTTCTCTAGCTTGCATAGAAGTTGGCCCACTCTTTGAGGCGGCGATGGCAACAATTCCCCCAAGTCGCTGCTGCTGAAACTCACGCGATGTCTCTTTTTGCATCGGCAGCCATCGCTGATACGTTTCCGCAGGGTTTTTACGAGTCCACGGCACCAGCAATCGACTCTCCTCGAGTTGCTCCATCATAAACTCTGCGAGAGGGGCGGCATCGGTAAAAGTGATAAACCCACGCGGGTCTGTAGGACTTTCTCTTGGGCGTAATATATAATGTAAAGCACAGAGAAAATCACGCGTCACGAGGCGACGGTAACTTCCTTGTTCTGAAAAAAAAGGAATTGGCATTGGCGCCACACAAATATCTGCTGAGACTGCAGGTAATAATTGCTGAAATATGAAAAGAGCATCCGTGCGAACAAAGTGTACACGCGCCCCGAAGAGTGGTACAAGAATAGTAGCCGCCTCTAATAACGCTGCAAGGGCATGATCAAGTACAAGTATACTATACCCAGTATCACTATCACTATTATTATTATTATTATTATTCATTGCAAGTTGTCGTTGGAGGTATGGGAGACTACGGCATCCTACAATAATTGCCTGCCGCCTCTCAGCTGAAACCCATGGTTTAATAACAGTTTCACGAAAGTCATGTGTGATGCCTTCTGTGAGGGATTCTCGAAGTGAGGCACGATGAATACCGTTCGTTGGGGGTAATGTTGTTAACTGTAGTGCAGGATAATGCACAGCAGCATCAGCATCATATGTTGTATGTGAAATAATAGAATTATTATTATTATTATTATTATTATTATTATTATTATTATGTATTGCTGTTTTGGTGCTACTACAACTCTTTTTTGCATTTTCTGCAACTGCAGCATCATGACGACGCACAGCTTCTTGAAGTTCTTTCTTTTGATCTTCTAGTGATGTATGACGAGCTATTAAGGTGAGTTTAGGGGCCAATCGCCACATACACAAGTGACGCGAGAACATCACAAACTAAAAATGAAATTTAACAAAAAAAAAAAAAAGTTCTTCAATTAATAATATTATTAATAATAAAACTATTTTCCCCCTTCCCTTTTGATTACGCTACCCTCTTAAACTTCCTTACCTTATGAGGAGAAAGGGGAGGGAAGGGAGAAATGGAAAAGAGCCTTTTTTTAATATTATTTTTAAAATAATAAAAACAAAAAAAAAAAGAAAGAAAAAATATAAGTATTAAAAAAGAAAATATAAAAAAAATATATAGAAAATGAATGTTAAAATAAAAACATAAACAAAAACAAATATGGAAACAAGAAAAGACATAGGAACACATACTCACACACAAGAACTCCCCAAACCCCAACCCCGTCCCCCCCCCCAAGAAAAAAAAAAAAAAAAGAAAAACGGGGGAGGGGGGAGGGGAGGGAGGGCATATCTGAGCATACTGTGCAAGAAAAAAGGGAGAAAAAAAAACAAAAAAACGTAAATATTAATTTAAATTTCAAACATACAAACCTTATAAATATCAAATAACTCAGTTCAAAAAGATGAAAGAGGGTCCCGCACTGGAATACATTTACTACGGGCCCAATTCTGTATTTCCTCATCAGACATATCACGTATTTTCTGCATTTGATTTCTCTGTGTCTCAATTCCTCTTCCATATCGACTTCGGTAATATCTACTAGCTCGACGTGCTTGTAACATTTCTTGTTTCGCCCTATCACAATACAAAGGGAGGTTCTCCAGTAATGCTGTCACCTCATCTTTTCTATTAATAATACTACTATTAGTTCCACTGTTGCTCTTTTCAATATTATTATTAGTAATAGTATTAGTATTAAGTGGACGAATATCTTGTAAGATAC
Organism: Trypanosoma avium; assembly: GCA_030849755.1. Lineage (NCBI taxonomy): Eukaryota > Euglenozoa > Kinetoplastea > Trypanosomatida > Trypanosomatidae > Trypanosoma > Trypanosoma avium. The sequence goes on from JASANY010000821.1 coordinate 28,132, forward strand.
GATGCAGTGGTGTAATAGTTGGAATAGCAACAGGTTGATGACAAAATGGTGAAATTACAAGTACCCGCCGTAACGCTACAAATGATCTCTTTAAAGCCATTTATTTCAATACTAAAATAAATAAATATATTTATTTATTTATGCAGAAGTCTATTTTTTTTTTTTTTTTTTTGCCAAAGAGGAGGAGGATGGGGAGGAAAAAGGGAGATGGAATTGTGAGAAAGTAAGAAATATAAAGAAACATGGTAAAAAACTGAGGATATTAATATTATTTCACATTTATTTATTTATTTTTTTTTGTAATTGTTTTTTTTTTATCTTTTTTTTTCTCAATATAACAATTCATTCACACGCAAGTGCACCCTCTTCCCAGTTCCAGTGACGCCACTCTCAAAATGAGGTGGAGAGAGAAGAGGGGGGGAAAAAAGACATATATATATATATGTCTTTTTTTTTTCTGATTTTCATTCATCCTATTACTTTTTTTTTTTTTTCTTTCTCTCTCTCTCTTGTACTTTGCATATCGTGAAACATTCAGGGGAGCCACTCATAAAGTGCAGCAAGAAGACACATAAATAAATAAAACATAATCATCATATAAATAAATAAATATATAAATAAATATATATATATATATATATATATAAATGCCGCTATGAGCAATAAAAAAAAAAAAAAAAAAATTGTTGTTGTTGCAAGGTTTTTTTCTTTATAAAAAAAAAGGAGTTTTGGCTGCTTTTCTCTTCGGTTCTTTATATTATTTTGTGTGAGAAGTTACAAACACAAACGTATATACCACACATATACACATATACAGACAGAAAGAAGCTATCATATCATATTTTATCTCTCTTTTATTTTACTATCTCTTCAATATTTTATCAGTTTTTTTTTTTTTTTTTTTTTTCCTTTCTTATTTTTTTTTTCTAATACTACTAATACTATTACTAATTTCCTTTTGTTTTCAGTTCGTTTTAATTTTTTTTTTTAATTTTTTTTTCTTTTTATCCCCATTCCGTGTTTCTTTTCCTGAATAGTATTCACTTTTGTTTTAACCCTTTCCTTTTTTTTTTTTTCTTTCAAACCTCCTCCCACCCCTTTAATGCCTTTACTCAACTTTATTTCTCTCTAAGTATATATATATATATATATATATAATCGTAATATAATTCACAAGGAAAATCGTAAAAAGAAAGAAGGTAAGCAACCATACAAGAAATACTGAAAAAAGAAGAATAAAAAAAAAAAAAATTAAAATTAAAATTAAAATACTTGCTTATTATTTATATATTTACATCCGTTTAAGGCGGGGTACAAATCCTGGTATACTCTTACCAAGTGTACGGGGTGAGACTGGCCCCTTTACTTCCTTTGAATCCTGCCGCTGCGGTTTCTTAATTGCCATTCGTATTTTTCCGTTAGCAACTAAAATACACCCCGCACCATTCTGATGTCCGGCGTAGTCAGAAGTAGAAAATATTGTCACCACACGTGCATTATCAGAGAGACGCAATCCATCAGCTTTTTCTTGATGGGCGCGGAAGATGTACTGATAGTTGTAGCGCTCACAAAACATATCCACAGCTCGAGAACCAAATGTTTTAATATCTGGCCCACGTGGATTTGGGCCGAAGCCATACTTATCAAGTTGATGATTAGGTGGTGCAGGATCTGACCAAAGTAAATCATTTACCATCATTCGCTGCGCCACATTTGTTGGATCCGCACACTGCACCACAGGAATACGAGGAAATGATGGATCTGATAATATCTCAAGTCTCTTATCCTCACCGCCTGAATACTGCGGGAGACCACCATGGACGCAAAAAATTTTCTTATCAATATCTGCAATAACAGGAAGAAATTGAAATACTTCATTTACCGCCACCCATACATCCAGCCCACGATCACGGCCAAACTTATCAAGGCATTGATACTTAAAAGAACTGTAGCCATACACATCCATATCTCCATTTACCTCAGGTGATTCATGATTACCCCGTAGTAAGGTTACCTTAGAGGGACTAATAACCTTTAGCGCGAGTAAATACATCACACACTCTAGTGAAAAGGCACCACGATCCACGTAGTCTCCAAGAAAAAGAAGATGTGTTGTGGTATATTTTAACATAATATCATCAAAAGCCACCACCTTTTCAAGAAAGTAAGCCATATCAGCAAAATTACCATGAATATCACCAAAAACAGTGATAGGTGACTTTAAACGAACAAATAATGGCTCCTTTGCCACCACCTCACGGCACTGACTACACACCGAAAGAACAAGTTTACAAAACTCTGGAAGGTTATCATAGGTAAATCCATTATGATGTGGATTTGCCGCTCGACGAATAGTCTCAATAAGACGTGCGGCATCCACAGGCGGTTGCGTTGGAGAATTCATGTAATTACGCATATCCTGAAGTTGCAACATTGTACTGTGGCTAGCAACGGCCTCATCAAACGCGCGAGGTTTCGTTCCTGTTCCAGGTGCCACTCCAGCACGTGGGGTATCAGGCTCCGCTACACCTTTTTGCCCAACTGCATTTTGTAATAAATCCACAATTGTAACAGTTTGTGGAAGGTTTACAAAGTCATCTTCACAGAGAAGTACATTCTGTGAAAAAACGTATTTTTCAGGTAAATTTGCTACTGCAGAACCTTGAGAACTTTCATGTCCCCGTTTTTCATCTCGTCTCTTACCATGAAACGCAGGCTCTGTAAGGATAACAGACTCCAATAATCGTAATCGTTCTTCCATTTTAAAAACAGTACTGGAAACATTAGACAACATCTCTGGTGGTACCTTGGAGATAAAGAGGTTAAACTCTGCAGAGGTAAGCTTTGCGTTACTGATGCAATCATAGTTTGTATTACTACGTCCAGAAATGATTTCATCTGTCGTGATAAGATCGAGTTCAACAGACCAGTCCGGTTTTAATGTTTTAATACGTCCCACTTTATATAAAGCTCTGCCATCAGAGGAGTCCTCCACGCGGCAGCGCACAAAAAAACCAGAAACAAGTGGAAACAATTTAGAACGTATTTTATGATGCCACTCTGATAGTTTTTCGCGATTTATTGTAACGGCTTGGGCCATTTCAAGAGTTATAACACAATCCGCACGAAATGATGGGGCGGTGCCGACTGGTGTGAGATCAGGAGGGGCCTGCGGTGATGAGGGTACAATTGGCGGGTCCATTCTTAATGGAGTTGTTGGTGCAGTGGTGTTTAAAGCTTTCTTCGACGTGATTAGTTAGTTGATTGATTTGGTTTTATTCTATTTTTATTTTTATTTTTTCTTTATATATATATATATATATATATATATATATATATGTACTTTGGTGTTGTTTTGCTTTTTTTTTTTTTTTTTTTTTTTTTTTGGAGGGGGGTTTTGATTTTGATTGCTTCTTTTTTTCTCTTATGTATTTGTATTAGTTTAGGGTTAGGGAAAAGAACTGACCAATGGCACAAAATAAACACTAAAAAGAAGAAGAAAAAAAGAGAAAGGCAAATAAAAATAAAAATATATTTATTTTTCTCTAATAATAATAATAATAATAATAATACTAAAGGAAAAGAGAAAGAAATATATAAAGTTAACAATCAACAATATACATAAAATACACTCTCACACACACAAGCACACAAGGAAAAAAAAAAATAAGGATTTTTTTTTTTTTTTCTTTTAACACAATACATTTTTTTTTTTTTATCTTACCTCCTTCTTGCAGGAAACAATTAAAATGAAAAATAAATTTAAAAAAAAAAAAAATAATCATTAGTATTTTCACCTAATTCTTGTCTTCAACTGTTTTTTTTTTTTTTTTTTTCCTATTTAACTATCCTCTTAAAGTACTTGTTTACATAAATTAAAATAATAATAAATATAATATTGTTATTGATTCCTTTTTTTTTTTTTTACTCCTGTTTTGGTATTGGTGGTAGTGCGACATAACACGTACTGAGTTCCGTAATTCTTCCAAGAGATTGTCTTGCTTCATCACTTATTTCAGTAGATTGAAAGCGGGCCTTTGCAAGTACTTGACAAGCTAGTGAAAGAGTCTTTTCCACATCAAGATTCACCCGCGATGCATTATTTAATAATTCAGCAAGTAGTGGTGTACCCGTTGATTCTCCATTACCATTATACGTCTCCCTTTGTTGCTTATTATTATTATTATTATTATTATTATTATTATTATTATTATTTGGATTATCTTCAATCGCCTCCACAGCACCGCGTGAATGATAAACACTTGTGAGTGGTAACACTGGAGATGTTAAATACACTGATCGCGGACTAGGCGGAGAGGGAAGAGTGGCCAATATCTGCTCCTGCTCACTAAGTAGTTTTCGCAGATTCGGAGGTTTAATCACAATAGTCGACATGAATTTTATATGTATATTTTTTTTTTTTTCCCTATATATGCTATGCGATTTAAAGTTGAAATTGCTATGTGGAGGGCAGAGAGATACACACACGCCATATATATAAGATATAAAAAAAAAAAAAACATGTGATGATGGGGGAAAAAAAAGGAAATATAAATATATATCAGTTGATTGATAAATACAAAAGAAAGATTTTTGTTTTTTTTCTTTTCCTCCTATTTATATATATATATAATAATAATAATAAATATATATATACAAAATATGCATAATTTGTTTTTATTCCTTTTCTCTTTTTTTTTTCTTTTTTTTTGAACTTGTTTACATCATTCACAGCAGGGAGGGACGAACAACAAAAAAAAACAAACCAAGCAAACAAAAGAAAAATTGGCATCATAATTGTATTTTTAATACTATTACTCCCATTCCTTTACTTCTTTCTTGCCTTTTTGTTTTTTGCCTTTTCTGCCTCTGCATCAAGGGTAAATTGCATATGTTCTGCAATACGTTGCAAAACATCCTCAACTGTTTCCTCCTGTACTTCACCCACCTCAACACGAATACCATCCGCTACATTTGCAGAGAAAGCCAAAGTGCGGCGCATTTCAACAGACTCCACAGCATTTGTAAAGTCAAGTAGTTTTAGTGTTTTCGCCGTACGTATAAGTTCCTCTGTACCTGCCACTGTCTTGGCCCCAAAAGTATTCCCAGCTCCATTTACAAAAACAATCGACGTATTTTTTAAAAGTGCCTTCACAATTACAGCCCCACCCTCATCCGTAATTCCATTATCTGCAATATTAAGTCGCTCCAGTGCGGGTGGGTTTGCAGAAATGAGAGCGGCAACCTCAAGTGCCCCATCATCGCCTAACATACAATTTGCAATATTTAATGATCGAACTTTATTTGGAGCTGCGAGGAAGTTGTGGCGTAGTACCTGCATACCTTTTAACCCAAGTGTATTACTATGTAAACTGATATCTAAAAGATTTGTATTATTTTGCAGCAATCGACCCACCGCCGCACACCCACGATGCCTTACATCATTACGAAATAAATTAAGTGTGGTGGTGCCTTTCCCAGCATATCGTTGCATGGCTTCACAGAGATATATTGCCCCCTCATCTCCTATATGATTTGCCATGAGATTATAAACACAAAGTGGATTACGCTGCATGGCGCGTAGCAAACACTTCGTTCCCATTGGTCCAATATTATTCCAACTCAGATCAACGCGAGTGAGGTCGCGGTGGCACGCCGCTGCTTTACTTAATGCTAAAAGTGAAGCATCACCTAATTCATTTCCAGCGAGAATTAAAGTAAAAAGGGTACGGTTCCACTGCCCAGGTTGTCCATTAGGACTTACATTAGGAATAAAAGCACTGGCGAGTGCAATACCTCCAACATCGGTAATTCCATTTTGTGCAAGATTTAGATGTTGAATACTCTCATTTTTACGAAGTACCTCCGCCATTGTGACAGCCCCTTCATCTCCAATGCAGTTATGTGCAAGCTCAAGGCGTACAACATGTTTATTTTTCATGAGGGCGGTGCCAATAACAAGTGCCCCACGTGGGATAATGCTCCGCCCTTGTAACTCTAATAAAGGTGAGAGCAACACCGTCTTCCACTTTCGTCTGGTGTAGAAATTTGTTGTTGGATCCTTGCTAGTCCCTGGTGGGGGTATCTTCTCCTTTTTCTTTCCCATCCTATATATATATATATATTACAATATGGGTAGAGGTGGGACTTTTCGTTATATAAATAAATATATATATAATTGAATGGGTGTCGTTTTCCAAGGTAATAAAGGAGGATATAAAGTAAAAAAAAAAAAAAAAGTGAGAAAGAAAAAGAAAAAATTTAAAAAAACACATAGGTAGGAAACCAAAAAAAAAAAAAAAAAAACAGTTTACATTTTGATAAAAAAATATGAATTGAAGAAAGAAGGAAAGGAAAGGAAAGAAAATAGAGAAAAAGGCAAAAAAAAAAAAAAAAAAGTTAAATTTAATCGTTGAGAAGAGACACATTACACGGGGTCGAAAAATAAATAATAACAACGAAAACCAAAAACAAAAATAAAAAAAAAAAAGTGAGAAACAAAATTCTTTTTTAATATTTCTCCATCTTTCGTGGCTGACGGAGTGCAGCAAGGAAGGCCTCTTTTGTAGCCACTTGTTTCTTCTCGTGCGCTTTGTCTGCTGTGAGGTGTTTCTCCTGCGCCTCCACCGCCGCCCCTGCCTTTCGTGCTAATGCAAGCGAATTAAATAAACGCACAACTCCCGCCGTTGCAACAGTGCGAAGACGGTACTCATAATCATGTCGACTTTGATGCGGCAAGATTCGATTATGACTTTGATTTCGAACAGCACGACGCAGAAGTTTTAGACCCATGGCCTCCGCTGGTGAACGTTCTGCGGTGATTTCTGTTTTTGGTACAACCTTCTCTGTTTTCTTTCCCACAATTTCAATTGCAGCTCTACCAACTGGTTTCTCCAATATAGGATTCGCCCGTGATGGAGTTTTGGAGGTAATTTTAACTCTTGACTTTTTGTTTGTGGGAGTAGGCGCAGTAGAAGAGTTATCTGCATCCGTATTCCCAGGTGGAGCTACCCCTGTAAGCTCTGCAATGCGTTTCTGCAAAGTTTCAGGAGAAAGCTTTGGTGCACGTTTCACTAGCGCAACGCTTCCTTTTCCTTTTGACTTTCTTGAAGCCCTACTTTTCTTGGGTTTTGACAGTTTACCAACTGCACCGCGAAATCGCCCTGCCATTACTTCTAATTCACTATTTATTTTTTATTGTTTTAATTACAGAGACAGAGAAAAAGAGAGAAGAGGAAAGAAACAGTTAAAAATATGATGTTACACAAAGATAAAGAGAGAGATAGAGGAAAAAAAAAAAAGGGGGGGGGGGGAGAGGGTAAAGAAATTTGTACGGAGAGTTTAATACCTCCAATCAGAATTTTTTTTTTTCCTTTAATCCTAGACTATTTCTGTACTTTAAGAAATTAGTTTTCTTCTTTATTTCCCTTTAATATATATATATATATACTACTATCTTTTATTTATTAAATTATTTTCCGAGAGGGGGGAAAGACTATTACTCGTCGTTATCCTTCCTACAATTAAACGCTTTTCTTTTTTTTTTTTCCTTTTCCTTTAATTTATTTCTTCTTAATTTAAATCCTCCTCCACCTCAGTTTAAATTTGCTCATGCACACACACACATACACATACACACACATACAAGCGCACGCCCAAATAGAATTTAAAGGAGATGGGGTGTAGTCAAAATATATATACTTATCCTTTTATTATTTTAATTTCATTTATGTCTCTTTATTATTATTATTATTATTATTATTTTATATATATACATATATATATATCTTCAATTCCTTTTTTTTTTTTTTTTTACTGGGTTCCAGTCTTATGGGCTTATTACTATTAGTAGCGTCTGCCGCGATAACCTCCACCACTTCCTCCTCCGCCTCTTCCTCCTCCTCCTCTTCCTCCTCGTCCAGGACCATTTCTGTTGTAATTATTACCACTGCGGAATCCATTCCCACCACGACCTCCATTATTATTATTATAACCACCACGCCCATTACCGCTGTTAAGTTCTCGGGCAATAATAGGCGGGAGGGTCTCAATAAGAGTTAACTCCATACCACGAACAGGTGTGGCGAGAATCGTGTCTACGGCTCCCTCTGGTACATCAAAGACACACCCAGGAGTATCCTGCAGTAGCGTAATATCTCTGCAACGAGAGAATAAGTCATCACCAAGACTATTACGAAGAATACTGCAGAAAACAGGAATAGGTAATGTGCGTTGTGCTGACATTTGAATTGTAGCAGAACCCTTGGCACCAGTGATAAGACCTCGTCGGGTAATACTTGTGGTGTAGCCACTCATAACAGCAATGGCGGAGGCGAGTATCTCCGTTGGGTCAGCATCTTTTAGAAGTTCAGCAGCTTGCTCCATAAAGAGAGTTGTGGCGCTACGCTCAACACGAGCTAAATCCTCTGCAGCGTCTCTTGCAACAGCTTTAAGAATTTCTTCCCGGGTTGGGGCAGGGAGAACCTCAAACTTTATCTTGGCATGTCGCTCAATACGCTCCACAATGTATTCATCCTTTGGTTGATGTAAAAGGACACAAACACCTTTACGCCCAGCACGTCCAGTTCTGCCAGCACGATGAATAAATGCATCAATATCTGAAGGTGGTGCACATTGAATGACGAGATCCACCATGGGAAGATCTAGTCCACGTGCTGCAACATCTGTTGCAATAAGGACACTGAACTTATTTTCTCGAAAACTCTTCATAGTGCTTTCACGTTGTTCTTGTTGCATATCACCATGTAGACACTGTGAATCCAATTTAGAATTGTTAATAGATAAATCATGGCAATCTTTTTTAGTGTTTGTAAAGACGAGGGTACGACCACGGCGCCCACTGTACACCTTTACTAGATCTGCTAACATGGCAGAGACTTCACTAAAGTTGCACTTGCGGCGGTAGAATTTAATAGTACTGGCAGTACGCATTGTACCTTGCCCTATCATATCAATAAATTCTTTATTTTTTGAAATAAAAGAGCAGGTATGTACCCAATCTGGAACTGTAGCAGAAAATAAGAGTGTTTGATGCATCGGTTTTTCTGCTGTAGAACCATTCTGCTCTGCCACCCTCTGTAACAATAACTCAATATCATCCTTGAAGCCAATATCCAGCATATGATCCGCCTCATCAAGGCAGGCAATCATCACCTGATCAAATCGAAGTGTTCCCTTTTCAAGAAAATCCTTCGCACGCCCTGGGGTTGCCACCACAACATCCACCCCAGTTCGGAGGGTTCGCTCCTGAGTTGTATAGGCCACACCACCATAAAGTGGGGCCACAATAAGACTGCTCGTAATACCCGCAATCACATCCCGCACCTGAAGCGCAAGTTCTCGGGTTGGGCAAAACACCACCGCGCCAGGGCCACGTCCCCTCTCCATCCCTGCACCATTCACATTACTCTTTCGAGCCGCGGCGAGCTTCTCCACGATGGGAATACCAAACGCAAGTGTTTTACCACTGCCAGTGCGGGCACGCACAATCACGTCGGCGCCTTTCATAATAGCACCGTACGTGAGGGCCTGGACTGGGAAAAGTGATTCAATACCTTGACCTCGCAGGGCATGGAGGGTCTCGGGGGAGAGATCAAACTCCTCAAAGGGGCGACCCACCACAGCAGATCCATTATTCGTCTCACTTTCACTCTCCACAACTCTTTTCTTTTCTTCTCGTGCTGCTTCTGCTGCTCCTGTTGTTGTTGTTGTTGTCTCAGGGCGGGCGCGTTTTGACTTTGGGGACTCCTCAACACCTTCAGCTCGTCCTACTTCTTCAGCTGATCGTCGTGGCATTATATATGTGTTTATTTATTATTCTTTGGGTGTTGTTGTTCTTGTTCTTATTTATTTATTTATTTATTTTTTTCCCCCTTTTCTTCTTTTTTTTCTGCTATTGACGTTCTACGCGTGCAAAAAGACTGATTATAACTTAAAAAATATATATATATATAAATATATATTTTGAAATATAGTATGGGAAAAAAAAAAAAAAAAAAGAAAAAGAGGATTCATAATAAAAGAAAAAAAGCAAAAATAAAAAATAAGCTTCCTAGAAAAACCAAATATATACATATATGAATATGTTTAGATATGCATGTCCCCAAACAAGAAAAAAAATCTCTTGGTTTTTTTTTTTTTTTTGAATACTCCCTTTTTTCTTGTGGTGGACGGTGAGGTGTAAAGGAAACCAGCAAATAAACATAGTGCGATGGTTTCAAATATAGATATATAGAGATAAGGTAAAAAAAGGCAGAGAAAAAAAAGAGAGTAAAGATAAAAGTTTGAAATACAGGCACAGCAAGCATAAAAGGCGCAGTTTCATTTTGAGTGTAAGCATCAAAACAAAAAAAAAAACATAAATGTAAGTGTATTAAAGCCTGAAGAGTTGTATAAGGGAAAAAAAAAAACTGTTTTTACTCATTTTTTTTTTCTTATTTTTGCGGGGGAGAGAAATAAAAATAAATATAAATGGGAGAATGGAATTGTGTAAGTGGGTAGAATAAAGTGAGGGATGAAGAAAGAAAAAGCAACACAGAAAAAAAAAAAAAAGAAGGCCAAATAACAACAAAAAAAAGTCTTAATACATCTGACAAAGCGTATGTAGTGCGTTCATTTCATTGTTTTTATATATTAAAAATAAAAATAAAAACTTTTTTGGGTGGCCTTAATCTACTTCATTCTTTTTCCTTCGCTTATAGATACATTTTTTTTTTTTTTTTCTTTGCGTATGTGGGTTTAGAGAGAGGGAAGTAGAAGCGCCCATCACACATCTACTACCCATATTATATATATATATATACTTGTTGTTATTATTGTTGCTATTGTTTTCTTTTCATCGTTCATCTACCTCATTCCTCATTTACTTCTCCCATTATTCATTCATTTATTTACTAACTCATTTTTATGCAAAATGCAAAATACAGTTTCCATTCTTATGGTACGAAACCAAAGTAGGATGTCACAGACGAACGCGAAGCACCGAAAGGGACACTAATACATCGACCCCCACCTCCGATGGTATTATTATTATTATTATTATTATTATTATTATTACCGTCAACATCGCACATTGAACTCTCTGGTGGTCGCATCGCGTCAAATGCTCGCCTCATATACTCACGATCTCCCACAACTTCTTGCATTTGCCACCCATTCTCATCCCCCAACGCGTAACTGCTACCACGCGCTCTAATACTTTCTTCTTCATTCACCAATTCCGCCCCCACCCCCATCATCCTTTCTTTTTCAACTTCTTCTATTTCTTCTATTTCTTCTATTTCTTGTTCCTCCTCTTCACCTATATGAAACCAGGGAAACTGTAATGCCTCCCGTGCCCGTGGGCGCTTTTTTGGATCAAAGTGCAAAAGTGCCCGCGTTAGTTCTACACCTTCGTATGAAATATTACCCCATCGTGCCTCCGAAAAGAGCGGACCCGCCTCCATCTCCTTGACAAGTTGCATTTTATTACCAGAGAGGTGAAAGGGTAATTTACCTGCAAGCATAACGTGTAAAATAGTACCCACAGCATACATATCCATGCGGGGCAGTAACTCTGGTGTTGTCGCGAGTGGTCCACTCTGTGTTAAACTTACAACTGTTTCAGGTGCGGCGTAGTTTAGTGTCCCACACGGTGTTGCAAGTAGTGGACTATCGGTGTGGGAGGTGGAGTCGAGGGAGTCAACAGAGGAGGAACGCGGCGGGGCCAGTGGGGAGTGGATTATATATCGACCCCCACCAAGTCTAGCACGACGATTATTATTATTACTACTACTAGTATTATTATTATTATTATTATTATTATTATTTGTCATAATAGTATTACTACTACTACTACTACTACTACTACGGTGAGCGAAGGTGCGGGCGAGGCCAAAGTCAACGAGTGTCACGTGCCAATTGCCTCCCTCAACAGGAGTTACTAAAATATTTTCCGGTTTCACATCCCGATGCACAACCCCAACACTGGTGTGTAAATAATCAAGAGCATGCAAGAGTTGCCGCACCACGCAGCGCACCTGGTCCTCAGAGAAGACACTATCACGTAGCGCCTTAAAGAGCTCCGCCCCACTAACATAATTAGTGACAATTACAACATGCAGCGGAGTATGAAAGCAGTCCAACAGGCGAATACAATTTACATGATTAAGACGCCGAAGAACCTCAACTTCATTAATGACATCCATTCGCATTTTGTCAGAGGTGAGGTCACGCTTGGTGAAAACCTTCAGCGCCACCACATCCCCCTTTCGCACTCTCTCACCATCCACGAGACTCACAGCACGAAATACAGAAGCAAATGTACCGCGGCCAATAAAGTCATAAATATCATCCGTCTCATATAGCTGATCAATATGACGCTCCTCGCGAAAAGGATAGAGCGACATGTATATATATATATATATTTGTAGAGAGAGTGAGTTAGAGAGAGAGATAATGAGAGAGAAAAGTGTGAAACTACAAATACTCTTCGCGTTCTTTCCTATATATATATATATATATATATATATATATATATAAAATATCGACAAGAACAAAAAAATAAAAAAAAAAAAGAAAGAAAAATAAAAATATAATAACAAGGTAGTAGTAGTAATAGGTAACTTGTGAACCCACATAGCAATAGGAAAACCCCCTCACGAAGCAAAAAAAAAAAAGGAAACAAATAGGCAGAATAGGATTATTGGGGAAGAAAAAAACAAAAACAAAACATAAGGTTAAAAAGAGAAATTTTTAATTTCTCCTATTACCTTCTCTATACATTCTAAACACCTCACTCATCTCACATGAAGAAATGAGAAAAATAAACAAACATAAAGAGTAATTGGGAAAGAGAAGGGAATATAAAGAAATTCCGGACTTCAATTATTTCCCCTTCCTCACTTCTTACCTTCTCCTCTCCATCTCAACAACCGTAACTGTTATTATAATCGCAATAATAGTAAATAAAAAAAAAAACATTTTCACAAAAACAAATACACACAAATACACACAAATACACAGACAGACAGACAAAGACAGACAAAGACAGAGATATAAATAAAAATAAAAACCCTCATCCCCCCTTGTTTTATTTCTCTCATTATCTTCATTTTATGTTACCGTCTTCCAGAGAAGAATTGACATTTGCCCCCATGTAATATAAATATATCCTTTTGTTTCATGCGTTACGTAGGAGCCAAAGTTCTTCCCGACGGCGCAGTGCCATATACCTTTATACTTCTTTTGAAACTCCCGTTTTACAAAGGATGCCACAGCATTTTCAAGTGACTCCGTTTCAAAGGCTTGAATGACAAGATTACGAGCATCCTCTTGCATATCCTTCGTCATATCAGCATTAATATTAAAATCAGCCAATTTGGTCATTATTTGTGTTGTTGTTGTTGTTCTTGTTGTTTTCTTACTTTCTTTTTTTTTTTTTTCTTACCTTATTGTCCTATTTGTTGTTATTATTATTATTATTATTATTTTTTTTTTTTTTTCTTTCCTTTCCTTTTGGGGGGATAGTTTTGCCACGATTTGCTCAATTTGTTTTTATGTAGGGCTTCCCCTTTTTTTTTCCTTTTGTATGTGAATGAGTGAATTCAAATCGTTCTAAGTCCTGAGAAATAGAATAATTTTATAAATAATAAAAATCAACATAAACAGGAAAGAAAGAATAATAATAATAATAAAAATAAATAAGTAACAAGATAGAAAAGAGAACACAGTAGAGAAAAAATAAAGAGAAAATCAAAAGAGGTGGGAAAGGCTGAAGGTAGAGAAAAAAGTTACAGCACAGATAAAAAAAAAAAGAAAACATATATATATATATATATTTATTTATTCATTTACAAATATAAGAGATAATAAAAGAAGGAAAAAGTGAAGTATCGACACGTAGGCAAAGCAAACAAATAATTTAAAAAAAAAAAAGGGTAAATCAAATGCATAGATACGAGCAAATAAGCACACAAATAACTCTCAATCATTCACTCTCTTACGATCCCGCCAGTCTGTGGTGGTCAAGAAGTAATTGTACAGCTATTCGTATTTCCTGCATTTCACGTCGCATCTCCGCCGCCATTAACTGCGTCTCTTCCTGTTTTTGACACAATTTTGCTACAGTATCATTTAACACATTATTATATTGCGTCAGAGAGCGATTACACTCCAACAGCGCAGCATTCGTACGAGCGAGCGCTGCATTTTCAATCTCTAGTCTTTTCTTTGCCCGTACATGTCGTTCACTTTGGGTTGCCGCCTTTCTCGCAAGGGAAGCAAGACGAAACAACTCGTCCCGCTCTCTCCCACTATTATTACATTTTCTCTTTCTACACTTATGACTACAATTATTATTTTTATTTTTATTATTGCTACTACTTCTGCTACTACTGCTGCCATGACTATTATTGAGACACCCACTTTCCTCCTCCTCTTCATCATCATCATCATCATCATCATCATCATCATCATCATCATCATCATCATAATCATATTTTGCTTCTTTACGGTAGGGATTACGGATAACTTTCTCAACACTCCACTGCGGCCGTGATCCTTCTGTTATTTCAGCCTCGCAGCCATGATCAACAAAGCTGCCCTCACTGCTCTGTTCATCCATAGTCTAACGTTTATTTATAATTTATATATAGAGAGAAATAGGGAGAGAAAGGACTCAGGGTATAATACAGGACAACATATGTATACAAAAACAGAAAAATATATATATATATATATATAAGGCTTAAAAAAACATCATAGTTTGGTGAAAAAGGAAGGGGGGGGGAAGATAGAAAACAATAACAATAAAACCACTTATAAAATTTTTGCAGTATTTTGGATCTTATTAAAAAAAGAGAAAAAAAAGGGTTGAAAAACTTATCTCCTCCAATCATTTCGAACATTCAAGAAAAGAAAAGAAAAGAAAAAAAAAAAAGAAAAAGAGGGGGGAAAAATCCGAAAGATAACCAAGATGCCTGAGAAAAGAGATGTACAAAATCAAAAAAATAAAAATAAATTTATTTCTTCAAAAAAAAAAAAAAAATTGCCTCTTCCTCCTTCCCTCCTCTGGTCAAGAAATAATATTTTTGTAGAAAAATTGGCCCTCGTCAAGGGGTCATTTTTTTTTTTTCTTTTTCTCACCCCTGAATTTGCTTATTTAGATCCTAATAATGGAAGATAAGGCATTGCTTGGTAAAAATTTCAGTATTTCAAATTCTTGAATTAATATTAAATACAAAGTGTTATATATATATATATATATATATATATATATGTATATATATTTATTTATTTTTATTATTATTTTTTTTTTTACATCACATCAATCTATGAATGCTCCTGTGTGGAGGTTCCCATCATACCTTGTGCGGTACTAAAGAGATTAACAGGTGATTTTCCATCTGTAATGAGGTAACCTTTTAGACCTAATCCACCAAGTAATTTTGCCTGCATCTCTGGTCCTGCTTGTGCAATTGCCACAAGTGTCTCACGTCCAATAGCTTGTACCATACGTTGAATTCTCTGTGTTTCAGTTTCTAAAAGTTGTCGAGCTTTGGCAATTTCTAATTCATTTTGACGTTTAGTAAACTCGAGTTCAAGATCCTGCTTTTGTTTTTGCTTTTTCATCTCTGACTCTGCAGTTATACGATATGCTTTTGCCCGAAATTCCGCCTGCTTTAATTCTGAATCTGCTTCAATAAGAAGTGACTCCGCTTTAGCTTTAGCATCTGCAACCGATTGACCACTTGCCTGAACTGCTTCACTTTGCGCTTGTAGCTCTAACCATTCCTTCTTTGTTCGTTCCACTTCAATTTTATCAAGTAACTTCTGTCTCTCCAACTTTCCTCGTGCCTCTTGATCTTTTCGTTCTTTCCCATGTCGCGCAGCAGCTTCTTGAGACTTTGTTGTAATTTCAATAGCAAGTTGCACAGATTTTTGTAAACTATCTCTAGTCTTTGCATCTGTAGGTTCAACAGATTGAATATCAATATTTGTTACAACTAAATTATTAGCAGAGAAACGAAGTGCATCCTTGATATTACCTTTAGAATCACATCCAAATACAGCTTCACGAATAATCTTGGCAGAATTACGGTGAAAGGAATCAAAATCTTCTGCTGCTACAGCCCCTCGAACACGTGAGGCAATTGTCTTACAACAGTCACCAATAAAATCAGGTACAGAAAAAATCTTAGCATCAGGATTTTTACGTTTTACATCAAAGTACCAATTATAGGATAAATTTAATTCTAAACGAGCATGATCAGATGTCTCTACGACGATTGTATCACTTGAGAATCGAGGTCCTAAAAATAATTGCAAACATTGTAATGCATTAGGTACTTTTGGTTTCCCTCCACTAAGTGAAAGTACAGTGAATTCCTCGTCAGGTGAAAGAATAACTAAATTTGGACCAAGAACTACACGAGGTTGTTTCTGTTTATAGTCATAAATCTGTACAGCTGCATTGTGTTGAACATTAAAGCGAACAATACGATGTCGTACACGGGAACTTTGAAAATTTGAATTATTATCCCTTTGTTTTCCACAACCATTAGGAAATGTAAGTAGCATTTCCACCTCCGGTGAAAGATTCTTCTCCCAAAGTACCTCATACTCTTTAAGCATATAAGGCTCTCCAACCACAGTTCTTACTACACCAGTTGTAGTATCCATGACATAAATACCTTCATTTTTATCTAGTGCAATCATACTTCTTCGTTCTAAAACATGAACCCTTACGTCAGGTACATATTCAGAAGCACCACGCAACATCCAGATCTCTCCAGGGCGGCGAATACATCCATTATCTTCAAACTCTTCAATAGCTTGTAACAGGAGTGCCTCATCTTTTCCAATAATCATTACCGAATTCACTGGGCCAGATAGTTTTTCACCAGGATGAAGGAAAAAGGTACATTCCCCCATACGTACATCTTTTTTACCAAATTGATTTTTACCATTATTTCCAACTGGATTTTCCACGATACAATACTGTTTCCCAGTAAGTATAAATGCAAGTACTTGGGTAAGTAGTTTCTCATGTACATCAGGAATATGTACAGAGGCATCTTTATTGGTGATCAACCATTTTTCTCCTGCCTTACGTTTATTTCCATATACATCCGTAAAACTATTAAGAGCTTCTAAATGAATCGCAATCGTATCTGTCAATACAACTCCCTCAACAATTCCTAATACTTCTTCTTCTACTGCAGGAAGGTATGCACCTACTGTTTTGTGCAACCATGATTCCCCTGCTTGTCGAACAATACCGTGACGATCTGTAAAATCCACCAATGCACGAAGACGCAGCGCCGTGTTAAGACTGATAGTTTGTGCATTAACTTCACGCACAATTGTAACTTCTACTCGTGGAATGTATGTTTGTGGGCCTTCTTCCATCCATTCTGTACCCGCCCGCACTAATCCTCGCGTTGTGTCATGAAAGTCTGAGAGGCAGCGAACGTGGTAACCTGTATTTACAGGAATTACCTTTAATTTAAATAGCCACTCACCACCTTCCTGTTTCAATTCCTCCCCTGGTTGGAGTGGGAATGGTTCTTGCTCAAAGCGTATTTCCTCCTCTCCCATGCGTAGCTGTACATTTGCATTTGCTTCTAAAATAGGTTTCATGTTCTCATCTCTCATACAGGGATTTTGCACAACGCAGTAACAGCGTGGTGGTACAATAATGCAGGAACGTGGGTCAAATAGACATCTTTCATGTTCTTTGCGTGTGTATACTAGAGGCCCTACAATACATCGTGTAACATTTGTATTATTATCAAGTAAGTGAACATAATGATGCCTCTTTATGCGTATAATGTCACCCATACCTTAGTTGTATTAAAAATAAAATATGTATATTCTTTTCCTTATATTTAATATGGATTTGAAAGTACAGCTTGAACTTTTATTTTTTTATTTTTATTTTTCTATTAGTCCGAAGCGGAAAGAGATGAAAAAAAAAAATAAATAAATAATAATAATAATAATAATATCACATACATATATATATATATATATCACAGACAACAACAAAAAAAAAAGAAAGTAGACGCGAAAAAAAAAAAATCTTTTTCTTTCTATGACAATTGATGGTGCAAATGCGGTGGAGTGGTGGGATATTAAAATAAAAAGAAAACAAGCATCTAGAAAGAAGAAGAGAGGGATGATTAAGAAAAAAAAAAAAAAAGAGGTCTCTATTCATTGAAGTGAGGGAATAAAATTCACCCTCACAGTAAAACACACACATATATATATATATATATATATATCACCCTTCATCAATGATTAATAGCAATTATCATGTAAAAAATAATCAAAGATTATTTTTATTATTTATTTTTATTACTAGCGTTTTTGAAAAATCTGTAAATCTCGGTAGAGACGTTGAATAACTTGATCTCGTTCACGTAATTCTCGTTGAAGTCGTTCAATTCCCTCAATGTGAGTTCGTCTTGCCTCCCGCATCTGCTGTTCATAATAAGATTGCATCATTTCTGTACGAAGACGTAACTCCTCCTCACGAGATGCAGTAGATGCATGCTGATTACAGTAATCTTTCAAACCCTTCGTTTGTAAGGCAAGTTCTTCTTGCATTTGATCCATCCCACGAAGGTCACCACGTAATTCTGATGCCCGAGAGGCAATTTTTTCCATTAAAGAATATAAATCATTCATTTGACTCACCATTTCACTTGGTGGAAGTAAATGAAAGTATGATTTGACCTCTCTTGCCCTTTGAGTTAGTTCATTAATACATCGGTCTAACGATATTAGTTCTTCATTTGCAACATTTAGAGCCTGTTTAAGAGATGCTCGTCGTGTTTCCATACCTTCAATTTCATTAGATAGAATAGAACGTCGTAACTTTGCAAGTGACATGACATGAGCAGCCTCAACATTTGTAGTTTCTTGAAATGAACGATCTTTTAATTTTTGTGGTAAAATCTGATGTAATAGTAAAGAATCCTTTTCATAGGAGTTCGTCTCCTTATTAAATGACACAATAGGAAATATTCCGAGTTCTTGAACTAAAATTGCACCTAATTCATGTTGACGAGGGGCACACATATCCCATACAGGACCTGTAACAAGTATTTGACCTCCTTGAGCTAAAGAACAAGTATGAATAATTTGAGAAACTGCACGACCATAATAGTGACATCTATATGAATCTCCACATGGTATAGCAGTTGGTTCCACAAATACATCACCTGTATGAATAGCCATTGAAATTCGTAACCCACGAAAAAGTAAAGTATTTCCTTCTCCATATTCTTCATTTCCCCATGCGCTACGCAAAAGAGATTGAGGCCAAGGTAAACTCATTAACCACCATTGAGACTCTGCACCAAATCGACAAGCTGCCACAGGATCTGCAAAAGCAAGTAACATAGATGTACCATCACTATAGCATTCATAAGCTCCATATTCTGTCATTTTAGGACGTAAAGCAGAATTCATAAGAGAGACAGCCGCCCTAGCTGTTTCTGCATCTTCAGACCATATATGACTCCCTTTGAAAACACTTATACAGACAAATACGACATCTTTTTGTGGAGGTGTAACTGAACTAGAAAGTGTAATAGCATCTTCAAGGTCATCACTAAAAAAATAGAGTCTTGATAAGGTATCATTAAGAGACTGGTTCGCCTGCATGCAATTAAGTTCAATTTCTCTAAAAGCCTGTGATAAACGTTCTTGTTTGGCACCCAACTCATCCATAGTTGCTGCCAAATCTGTCTCATTTGAGACATTTTCAATTTCATTAAGTTTTATATGTTTTAGTTGCAGTAAACGATATACAATACGTTCTACTGTAACTTTAGCAGATGGATCTTCAAGAATTTGTCGTGGAGCATAGAGAGAAGGGGCTTCTTGTAATTCTGGATCATGAGGTTCTAAAGCTTGCTCTGGGGCATATGCCACAACTTTAGTATAGAATTGATCAAGCATACGAATGATATATGTATCCCACTGTTTAAAATGTGTCAATACCTCTTCTCGGTCTGCAAGAGAGATAGCTAATTGCTCCTTAGCATTTGTAGCCTCTTTTATAGATACGCTGCGTTCTTCTGCAAGTCTTTTATTTTCAGCCTCTAGTCTTGTACGAACATCATTAATACGCTGCTCTGATGCCCGAAGACGTTCCTTGTAGTCAGTTTCTATACGATTAATGAGATTTTTAGAATTCACTAATTCCTCAGCATGTCTTTCTTCTGCTGCTTTATTAGTGGCACGAACTGCCTTTATTTCATTTACTAATTCCTCTACCCTACAATTACATAAACTTTCAACGTGTTCTAATTCACGAGCAGCTGCTTTCTTTACATCATCAACTTGTTGTTGATAAATTTTAGTGAGCTCAGTACAACGGTCATTAAACATACGATTCTCATTCTTTAGATGTATGAGGTCCTTCTCATGTTGTGCCTTTAGTAAACGTATCTGATGTTCTGTCATTGTTTTTAACTCTTCTTTTTCTTCCTTTTCTGTTTTAAGGGCTACCTCAAGACGTTCAACTTCTTTTTCTTTTTCTTTCACCTGCTCCTTAGCCTTTTCCGTAATCGCATACTCTAGATACTTTGAATCATGCTTTGCATTACCAAGTTGCGTTCTCAGACTAGAACACTTACGCATAAGTTCCTCAATCTCTTTTTCCTTTAAAGCCAATGTAGTCGCCTGCTGCTGTGCTGCTGTTGTTCGCCATGGACGTTCCAAGTCTGGGCGATGAAAAAGTTCCTCCCCCCGCTGCACACCTGTGAGTGTTTTTAGATAAGTTCCAGGCACACGGCCTGCCCCATATACTCCAGTCGATGCCGTCTCACTTGTCATTCACCTCTAAACTATTATAAGGAGAATAGGAAAAGATGATTTTTTGCACAAGAAGAAAAAAAAAAAAAAGAAGAAAAATAGAGATTTAAATATTTAAACATACCTACATAATTACACTCATAAGTATACTTTATCTACTCTTATCTCATCGCATCTATCTTCATCATTCTGCCTCACGTACACACACACACAAACACACAAATTTACTGTAACGCAAGTGAACTTGACTCTACAGAGATACACACATTCTTTCACACAAACATAAATATAAATATATAAATATAAAGACAAAATAAAATAAAAGAAAATCGAAGTTATTTCTTTTACTTTTTTTTTTTTTTTTTTCCCTCCTATATTTATTTTCCTTTCCTTTCTTTTTTTTCCCCACCCCCTTGCTTTTGAAAGAAATTTACTTGAGAATAAGAGTATGTGCATATAATATTTGTGTGTGTGCGTGTGGATCAATTTTTCCTTTTTTTTTTTTTTACATGCAATTGTAATGGTAGTGGTTTTCAAAATTTTGACTACTTACATTTCGTACGGGATAAAATGTATTTCAAGAGTTTTCCTCAGACGTGAAACTTCATCCTCAACAGACCTTACCTCCTCACAACGTCGTGCTTCGCACACACGCAAATCTTCTCGTAAAGCATCAATAATTTCTTCTTGATTGGCAATACGAGCTTTAAGTTGCGTTTCATTTTCAAGTGCCACTTGGTCCCGAACTTCAATCTCTCGTGTTAACTCTGCGATTTTATCACTTAGAATAGCAATTGTACCCTCGTACGTTGTCGTTTCACCCTCAATAGTCTTTCGGTGTGGAATAAAATGAGCATCTAGTAAATTACAAAGTCGCTGAATCTCTTCATTTTTCGCCGCCGTGGTAATTTCAAGACTATTCTGTCGATCTTGTAATGCAGCTTGTAAGTGAAACGTTGTTGCCTTTAGTGCGGCTACTTCAGATAATAATTGCGCCTCCCGCTCTCTAGCATCATCTTGACTTTGTGTAAATGTATACCGTACCGTGTTTAACTCTTTTTCCTTCTCCTTATTTTCATCAGTTGTTCGTAATAATTCTGCCTCATGCATTTTACGTTCCTGGAGAAGTTTCTGCTGCAACTGAGAGA
The DNA here is from genome assembly GCA_030849755.1 of Trypanosoma avium. Lineage (NCBI taxonomy): Eukaryota > Euglenozoa > Kinetoplastea > Trypanosomatida > Trypanosomatidae > Trypanosoma > Trypanosoma avium. The sequence goes on from JASANY010000821.1 coordinate 50,106, forward strand.
CGACAGTACGATTATTTGATATTTGTGCATTTAAAAATGTAATTTTATCAAAGTTTTCGCGTTCTTTGCGTCGCATCAAAGCTTCCAGTTCTTCCATTCGTTTTTGATTGGCTTCAAGTTCAACAAGAGTGGTTTGTAGTTCCCCTTCAAGGTTTGCCTTAACATTCTCTGTCACCTCACTCTCTTGCAAACTTTTTTCCTGTAAAGCTCGAAGTTCAGAAGAGAGGTACTCTGAGTCATGTTTAACTTGCTCCAATTGTTGCTTATATTCACGCAATACAACATCAGACTCCAATTTAATATCTGTATTCTCCTTTTTTAATGCATCAATCTCATCTTGCATTTGTGAACACTTTGTCTCTAGTTGTAAAATCTCTTCCTTTGCAGAATTTGAACGTCGTCTTTCCTCCTCTAGGTGATCCTCATATCGACGCTTGTTCTCATCAAGCTGTGCGTTGAGCAATTGCATTAAGGTTACATTTTTTCTGTCATCCGCCTCACGTGATTCTACAACTTCCTGAAGAGAGTGATTCATTGCAAGTGCCTTCTCCAATTCTCGTTCCAAATTACCAATCTTAGAAACTTGATCGCGTATTTCAGCTTCTTTTGAGTCCATGTTAATCTCCATTTTTTCGCGATACTCCGCCTGTTCAGCTTTGATAAGACTTATTTCTGTACGTAACTCCTCATTTAATTCTTCAAGAGCTTTAATATTTATTTCTGACTCTTCACGTACATTACTTAACTTTAACTCCGCATTATGTCTTTCTTGTAGTAAGAGTTTATGTTTCTCCTCAATTTCAACTCGCAGAAGACTTACCTCATTCAATAAAGAATCTCGTATTAAAACAAGTTGCTCAACTTGACTTTCTGACGCGGCACGCTCATCACGAAGAGATGTAGTAAGTTGCTCTACTTTTGCCATGAGTTCTTTTACTTTTCCATCCTTCTCACGAATAATGCGAACGTTTTCCTCTTTCCAAAGTATGAGACGCTCCTCTTGTTCTTCCCTGTCACGACGGTCATTCTCACGTTTTTGAATTTCCTCTGCCTCATTTTCCTGTACACGAAGTTGTTGCAAACGAAGTATTTCACCACTCTCCTGCTTCTTTCCACCCTTCTTCTTGCCTTTTTTTGGAGCCATCACTTGAAATGCTGCCCTTAAGAAGAAAAAAAAAAAAAAAAGAAAGAAACCAGATAAATTTTATAATAATAATAATAAAAGGTGTAAAATAAATAAAATCTCAAAATCCAAACTAAAACAATATCAGGAATATTATAATATATATATATTTTTTAATGGAAATTAAAAACAAACAAAGAAAAAAAAGATCATTTACCTTAATAGATAAGCATAAATACAATCGATCCGTCTATAATATACGAAAAACACCTGACAGATACAGTTATTTTTCATCCTTTTTTCTCAAAATAAAAATAAAAAAATAAATAAAAACAAGTTTAACACTTCTATGGGTTCTTCTTCACAAGGATAAATCATTGGGTAGAGGAGGCGTTTGAATCTTGAATGGGTAAGATAGCTTAGGAACATAGTCCCTTTTGTGCTTAGAAGAACTCTGACATTGCAATACTACCATATGCAAACGTGACAAAGTTGTGAGTAGAGTTGTATAAGTGGTGTCAGAGCAATACACACCACTTGCTCTTATATAATTAATAAGTCTATTTATTTCTATACAAAGTTCACGCACGTCAACTTCTAAGGCATTTATATCAAAACCCGCTTCTATTCTGCTTAATACAGTCTCTAAACTAGTATTAACTGTTGATAAACATTCAGATGGAGAGACACCACCAATGGAAGAAAGCCAAGAAATACCTCCCTTTTTAGAATCTTCATTATTATCATCTAATGTTACCATCTATCTCACAACATAACCAATAATAATAAAACCAATAAGATACTATAAAAAGTCGAAGAAAAGCAAATTTAGGGGAAAAAAAAGAAAAAAAAAAGAAAGAAAAAGTCTCTTAAAAAAAAAAAAAAAAAAAAAACAATAAAGAAAATTCATAATATATATAGATGTCAAAGCAGTTAGACAAAAGAAGAACAACAACAAAAAATAATAATAATAAACAAAGAGAGAGTCAATCAGTTGTTTATGACATTGTAATAAAAATAAACATTATAAAGTATCGTTCATCTTGATAAAATGCCTAAGCATTTTGAAGATACTGCGAAAGCCAGCGAAAGGCATCACCATATCCGACCTTTTTGACGACACTGCACATATATACTTCAAGTGGTCGTACTGCTGGATCTGTTACCTTGTTTTGCTTACCTGTAGAAAGACCTGTGAGACCCATGGCAGCAATAAGATGTTCTTCAGACACTGCACGTGGCATGTCAATTTTATTACCAAGAATTATAAATGGTGTTTTGGCAAGCTCTTCAGTTTGTAAAAGCATGTCAAGTTCTTGTTTTGCCTCTTGGAAACGCTCAGGATTTGCAGCATCCACAATAAAGACGACCCCATCAACCTTTGTAAAATAATCTTTCCAAAGTCGACGAGCTTCCAAGTGTCCACCCATATCAATAGTCTTTAACTTGATTCCACCAAGTGTAAGTTCTTCCACATTGGGGTGAAATGTAGGCCTGTGCACATGAACTTGATCAGTGGCAAGCTTTCCAAGCAATGTCGTCTTTCCAGCATTGTCAAGACCAAGGAACAAAATTTTTCCCGTTTTACTGCTGAATCCAAGGTAAGACATCATATCCCAGAACCAATTGAACCATCCCATCTTTCTAGAGTAGTGGTTGAAAATAATGAAATAACAAAAACAAAACCCCACTTTACTTTATCATCAAGAAGACAAAAAAAAAAAAGAAAAAACGGGGGAAAAGGAATCAAAAATACATATAAGAATATATATTTATATATATATAAAGCTTACACCTCATATACATGACAATCTAAAGAAAAAAAAAAAATTTTTGTTTTGTTTTGTTTTGTTTTGTTTTTTTAGCCATTGAATAAAACTTATCGTTACTTCGGTTAGTCACTTTTTAAACTTGGACCTACCTTTTGGTCGTGGTTTATGTGTATTACACCATGGACGTTCATTTTCAACATCCCATTGTCTAGAGTATGCTAAGAGTTTATGCTCTGAGTTCATTACAGTTTCCATATTTGCGTATATCTTCATTGGCACTCCTTCACAACAAGTATGAAAATAATCTTTTTGACTAAGAGGCACGAAAAGTGTTCGCTTGCACATGCGACAACGTTTTAAAATCACATGCTTCATCTTTAAAAGACGCGTAGGATCATCTGGATTTTTGCGTCTGTAATCTCCCCTAAAAAAACGAGGATCTACCATCTGCGGACGACCATTGAGATTTAATCCTGAAGGTCTACTTTTCCATGGGTTAAAGGCTGTAATACGTGCACGATAATGAATTCCAACTATTCTTAGCATCTAGAGATAAAAGGAGGGAGGAGGGAATAATAATAGTAATAATAAGGAGAAAAGAAATAATATTTATATAAGAAAGAGAAGGCAAAAAACAAAAAAAGCATCCAATTAGATATTCCGAAACAATATCATAAAATAACTCATCCTTTTTTGGTTGTTGTCGTAAATATACTCACCATCATACAACTCAAAAATAATAATAAACGCATACAATCTGATCTGATATCTATTCTACAAAAAAAAAAAAAAGACGTGTTTCTAGAGAAAAAAAAAAAAAAAAAAACCTATAACTCTATTCGCTGACGCTTCTCTCTGTGATTTTCCTCTTCATTAGATACTGTATTCACACTTTGATCATGTAATACCAGCTTGCTTTTAGCCTCCTCAAACTTTTTAATTGTTGCTTGGTCCATGGCAGAGACTCGAGCTCCTGACTTTAGTGACAATTCATCCAACATGACCTTTAGTTTGTCAAAACTTTTTACCCAGTAGTTAACTTCTTCGTTAGCACGATTAATGGCTTTCATTGCCCAATCCTTTTCGGTAGCTCGGTACCTTTCTGCTTCTTCACGTTTGGATTTAACTTCTTCTAGAGCTTTCTTGTACTCTTTCTTTCTTTGAACTTCGTAGTCTAAATTCTTTCGAAGCCTTTGTAATTTCTCTTCCTTCATTTGACCATTGCGCTTTTCGGAATCCAAACAGGAAATAACTTCTCTTATCTTCTCATTATTTGCATTGTTTTCCTTTAATTGATGCTCTGTTAAAGAATTTATTTTTTGCAAAAGATTGTCTTTGGCTTTCTCTGCAACTTCTTTTTGATTGTCAGCGGTATTAATTTTATTCACTAGGTTTTCAATTTGCTTAGAAAACACTTTTTCACGCTCTCCAAAACGAAATTCTGTATCACTCAGTTTTGCGTAAAGATGCGCATATTTATCTTCAAGTGTTTTAATGGTTTTTTCTGAATTATTCACTGCATCTAAGAATTTTTCTTTTTCTTTCAAATAAGCAATTTTAAAGCTTTCAAAAACAATATCTTCTTTCTGTACAGAGTATCTTGTGTAGTCCTCACAAAATATGTCAAATGACTCTATAGCGTTGTCAAACATCTTTATGGAAAACTTTAACAGATAAACCTGTTCTTCATATGAAGTTAATAATTCTTGAAAAAGATGTTCTGCTTTACATAGTTTATCAGATAGCATTTTATTTGTATTATATAATTCTTCAAAATTTATCCGTTGTAATTCAACTTCTTTCTTTAGTGTAGATATATTTTCCTCATACTTTTTTGTTTTCTCTTCAAATAGTGCGAGTTCTCCATTACTTGCTTTAATTTGGTTTACCTGATTTGATTCACACTCCCTTAAAACTCGAACTTCTTCCTCTAAATCATTTTTAACTTTAGTCAACTCAATTATTGAGGTGGTTTGTTTTAAATCTAAATCCTCAACAATTTTATTTAAGCGGCGAATTTCTCCAAAATATTTTACAGAAATTAAAGAAATATCAGTATAATTTGTTAAAATTATATCACGTTTCTCTATTGAGAAATTTTCATATAATTCTAGCCTAGAAATACTCTCTTTAAGTATAATTTGCTCTATAAGAAGCTTATTCTTTTCTATTTGTAAATTTTCAAAAACCTCACGAAGATTTGCTGAAGTGTCAGAGTTATGTAGAATTTGTTTGTAAAGCTCTTCATTCCTTGTATTAGCATCACCCAACTGTTTAGTTATACTATTAATCACATCTTGCCTTGCAGTAACCTCAGACTCTAGATTTTTAATATCAGTAATAAGAGTCTCAATCTTATCTTCAAATTCAGATTTCATAAGTACTACAGCTTCATCCTTTACTTCATAAGAAATCTTTACTTGTTGAATTTCAGATTCAAGTATCACTTTTTCTTCTTGAACAGATTTTAATGATATTTGTGCCTTTTCAAGTGTATCACGAAGACTCTGTAATTGACTTTCTAATGAATTTACCAAATAACTATTATCAATACCTTCTAGCTCCACTCTTTTAACTTCAGCTGTTAATTGACTAATAGTTAACTCTTGTTTTCGTATTTCTACATTTTTTTCCTTCATTTGTTCTGCTAATATAGAAATTTTTGATCGTAGATCTGTTATAAGCTCTTGATGCTTAGATGCATTCTGCGCAGCATGTTCAAGGTCACGACGTACTGCCTCTAATTCAAGTTGAAGTAGTTTTTTTTCTTTTTCACTCTCACGTAAATTACATGAAATTTGTTCTACCCTACCTTTTTCTTCCATGTTAATAATCTTTGTAGCTTCAATACGTTGATTTAGAGTAGAAATAGTGGTTTGAAGTTTTTCAATAGTATCAGTCATTTTCGAAGCTTGAATTTCAAAAGTTTTAATTTCTTCATCTTTAGAACGGCAAATTTCTTGCCATTTAGTTCCAGCTTCATCTAACTTAAAAACTGTTTCATCCCTAGTATGAATTTCATTTTTTAATGCTTCAATACGTGAATGCAGAGATGTTATCATTTTTTCATTTGCTTCAGATCCAGTTTCTAGTCTTAGAGAACGATCTTTTTCACGCTGTAATTGTCTCTTTAGATCATCTCGGTTACTCTCCAGTAAATCAAAGTCATTTTTTAGCTTTGTAAGCGTTTCCCTTACTTCTTCTAGATCTTTTTGAAGAACTTCATTCTCAGAAATCCATTGTTTCTCAGCTTCACACCACTTAGCAATAGAAGCATGTGCATCACGTCTTATTTGCTCTCTTTCGTATTCTGCAGATGTAACCCGTTTTTGCTCGGAAACTAAAAAATTCTGCTTTTCCGCAAGTTCCTTTTGAAGTGCATGACATCTCTCTTCTAATTTGGTCCTCTTCTTTTCCTCATCAGTATGCGTAATCATCTCACGTCTCAGCTCAGCCTTATCCTGATCAAGTTTTGCAATATGAGCTTGCTGAGACTTAATCTTATCCTCAAGCTCACGAGTATAAGCTTTCTCTCGCTGTAATTGAAACTCTATATGCTTCTGACTAGCCTTTATACATTGGCGATTGTCACCCTTTGCAGGTGAATCCATTGCTTTAATATCAGGAATCTAAAACTAAAAAATAAAATAAAGAAAATAATAAAATATATATATATACTTATTATAATAATAATAGGAACAATAAATCATTAAATACGCAATAATTTAAACAAAAGAAAATTAGATTAAAACCAGTTATCATTACTATTATTTCACCCCACGCCCAGCATTAATAAGAAACATATATATATCCTGAATAATCCCCTACAAAAAAAAATATATATATATATTTATATATATCTAGTATTACTTTTTAATCATATTTTCTTACTCCATGTGATTTTATAACTTACTCCATCTTAACTTCACCTTTTATTATCTCCTTCTTTCCTGATTTTTGATGAAAACTTAGAAAAAGAAAAAAGAGAGTAGTATGGTATGTTAACTGAAGACATGACCACTGAATAGGAAATTGATGATCCAAAAAGGGTGCCAAAATAGCTTGTAAAATGCACAACGCAAATTGGAACATCTGAAGCTTTGTAAGAAAATATTTTAAAGGATTTTTAAAGCCAAAAGAAGTCCAAAGATAATGAGAATACATTAAAAAGTGTACAGTGGAATTAATCCATGCACCAAAGAATGCCGTACCATTACCGATTCCATTTCTCAATAAAAGTCCCCAAATAAACCCAATTGTTGTGTGATGATAGAGGTGAAGAAACGATAGCTGGTTATCTTTTTTTCTGAGAACCATAAATATGGTATCCATCATATCCAAATATTTGCTACAATAATGAATAAAAACCCAAAATTCAATAATTGGTGAAAAATGACCATTAAGGTTAAATAAACCATTTTTTAAATATGGTGCTAAAAATAATGCCATAGTAGCAGAAAGCAAAATTTGAAGCATATTATAAAAAATCATCGGTAAAGCCACATTTATTGCTTTATGAGACTGCATCCATTTCCTTAAAAGATAAACAAGTATAAGATAACAAAGATCTCCACCAATAAGTGCATACCAAGACACAAATAAATTTAGTTGAGGATAAAAACATAGGGAATCTTTGGCGTAGCACTCGGCCGCGTCAACGTAGATTTCCATAACTCTTATTTACCTTAAAAGATCCAAAGAGAGGAAAGAGAAAAGACCCCCCCCCCAAAAAAAAAAAAAGAACAGTAAAACATATGAATCCCAACAACGACAAGCATTAAAAAAAACACCCCCCGGAGACCCCAAACGGGGAACCATGTCGGGGGAAAAAACACCCCAGGCCGCCAGACGCCAACCAAAAGAAAGGAAAAAAAAAAGAAAAATGAGGTCCGGGGCGGGGGTTCGAAATTGGCGGAGGGAGGGGGGAGAGGTTTCTCGCCCCCCCCCCCTCCCTTCCGCCGAAACCCCCGCCCGCATGCGAGGGTATTGTGATTTTGGATTTGGCATCTTTAGTTTGTTCGAAAATCCGAGGTATCAGAAGTAAGATTATTTTCCAAAAAAAAAAAAAAAAAAGATATAATTTTAAACACTGGCAAAGACTCTGATACTTTCTTTTTATCCATTTGGCCTTCTTAGTCAGACTGATCGCATGTGGAATATAGGGGTGTCTGAATTCCCAACTGTTAGTGCCATCGTTTGCTATTCATGTTTTATTAGTAACCACATCGATAAAATAAAGCTTTATTCACAAAATTATATTGATGCTTTTTTTTTTTTAAGGTTGTTTTTTTTTTTTTTTTTTTACCAAATGATGTTCCTGAGTCAAATAAATAAAAGTAAGGGAAAACATAATTTTGAGCAACAAAATAATTTTAATATATCAAAACAGAAGTCTACTATGTCTCTATTAAATATATATATATATATATCATTAATATTTACTTACACTATAAACTGTCATTTAAATTATCTATAAAAAAATATATTAGAAATTTATTTTTGAGTTATATACGGGATAGTTATTTAATTCATTGTTTCGAATAACCATTTCACTACAATAAGGTACAAATTTTATTGTATAATTTGACATGGAAACAATTAAAAAGTTATGCTTACTCAGGCTCATACCAGAAAATATTAAGTTGAAAAGAATATGATGTCTTTTTATTTGTTTTTTTTTTTTTTTTTTGGTGAAGAGGAGGAGGAGGAAAGGGAAGTTTTTAAAATTATTTTTTGTGTATTTTATTGCATATTATGTTTCTGACGCTGCTAAAACAACGGTACACTTTTTTGGGGGGAATTATTTGTATTTTGCGAGCATTTGATTCTTTTTTTTTTTTTTCTTTATATACTATTATTTAATACAGGTGGATTTTAAAGCAAATAGCTAATTGTGTATATATTTATACTAAATCAAGGGGGAAAAGGGCAAATAGGATATAGTTTAAATGAGTAATTCTCAAGAATCTCTAACATCTTCTCCTGAACAAACACAGAACAGAGTAAGAAACAGAGAATAATAATAATAATTTACAACTTCCTATAACCCGCAGACGATTGGAAAGAACAGGACAACCAATATGGACTCTTAATAGTACAATTAAGGATGTCTTATTTGATGGTATGGAAATCTCAGAATCAATGAAATTAAATGATTTTCTTAGAAATGAGTTTGATGGAATGGGTATTGATAAGGTCAAATTCAATGTAAAAATGGAAGTATTCATTATAAATCCTTCTAAGTACATTCAGGATGAAGAACTAATTCAGATAATAAGTCAATCAAAATCTTATCAAACATATGTGCAGAAGGAAAAAGAAAGCAAAGTAATACTACAAGAATTACCCATACTACATAATAAAGAAGTTTATTCTCTTAATCAAGGGAAAGAATAAATAAAACTCTAATTATACCAGAGAAAACACCTCCTTTATTATTGGGAAAATATTATAAATGATGGTGAATATAAGTCTATATTTTATGCAGAATGGAAATATAATAGTGAGAATATTAGCTAGTAATGAAGGCCTCAGTATGCAGGTAAAGAATGGAATGCCACTGCAATTATGAATTAAAGAAAAAATGAATTTATCTTTTACAGAGAAAGATGAAGTGAAAGTGGTGAAACATAAAATTCTGCTTGCTTCTGATGATATTAAATTCTCATAAAAGGTGGCCCTATACACATGGAAGAGGACAAAAAAGTACATATGACTACTATATAAAGAAAAGAAATAGTGTGTGTATGGCAGTTTACAGAAAATAAATTAAATAAATGGTTT
>JASANY010000822.1:0-25000 GCA_030849755.1 Trypanosoma avium
AAGGACGCGCTGACGCAGCTGTGACCCCCTCTTCCTCCCTTCCTCCCTCCCTCCTTCCCTTTATTCTTTATTCTTTTACTTTATTATTATTTTTATTTTACCGCAGAACGAAACTGTTACATGTGATTAGTGTTTGTTTCTGTGCTCGATTGACCTACCACAGATCTTCGTCTACTACGACTTTAAATCATAAGGCCAGCGAAAACACAGGCGCTGTGTTTACTACTGTCACTCCGTCTGCACCTGTGCTGTCCAAGATGTTGCTGTCATGTGTGTGTTTCTTTCCCTTCTGTCTATCTGTCTCCATTTCATTCGCTTAATGAATATTTCTGCAGCCCAGCGAGCCCCGTGGGTGGGACGGCGGCAATATTACTTTCGGTGCCGTGACAGTCCCAATCGGGTCCGCGAGAGGAGTGGTGAAAGCTATATCTGTAGAACAACTGGCAAATATGATGCTAAAAATCGAGGCATTTGTATGAATACGACGTGACTTAGAAATCCGTGCACAAAGCTACCAATCATAGGCACGGGACTGATATGCCACACCCTCCTCCCCCCTCACCACCATTACTTCCCCTCTTCTCTTCTTTATACTGTTCTTTTGGTGTGCCTTCTTTACTGATGCCTGCCTGTCTGTCGATGATGCTGTGATTTAATTATACACCTGACTACTTGCTGGGTTGAAGAGAACAAAACACACTGAGCAGCAGGCGCACACACTGTATTGAACACCGCGGGTAGCACCGTTGTGGGGCATATTCATTGCCCCAACGGCGGACTTGCCCTCGGGAGAAAGTAATACTTATGCTCACACTCATACAGAAGTGCATGCTCTCACATCCCCATAATTATTGGATCCCTTCTTGACTGCTTATACTGTTGCCGCTCCATTGGATACCCACTAGGAGCAGAGCAGAGTAATATCTGTGTGTTTGTGTGGTGATTTGTCTATACATGGTTTATATACATATATTTATATAATGTTATACCTAACAGCTCGCGTGTGATGACCAGACGTGCAATTCCTGTGGGATCTGAAGACCCAGTGATAGTTAAACTGCGACGATGCCTTTTGTAAGGACGCGCTGACGCAGCTGTGACCCCCTCTTCCTCCCTTCCTCCCTCCCTCCTTCCCTTTATTCTTTATTCTTTTTCTTTTTTTCGATTTTTTTGGGTTTTTGTGTGATTGTGTTTGTATGTTTTTTTTTATTTATATTTGGTGCTGCTGTTCTCGCTTGCCAAGATTTATATATATATATACTTTATTTTTTATTTTTTATTTTTTGAATTTATAGGTTTTGTTTTTCTAATGATTAATAAATATTGGCATTTTGATGTCTTAAGGTATTATTGTTTTTACCTCTTATTCTACACTCTTCTCTTTGTGTTAGTTTTTGCCTCTTTTGCTGAAGGACAGTTGGCAGGTTCCTTTTCTCGATCTTTGTTTTCAAATGAAAAGACTGTTTTAGATATTTCGGGTGTTGATTGGAGTTTAATTCATCCTTCTGCTTCTTCTTGTCCATGGATAGTAATGTTTTATATTGATACTTGTGGCCATTGTAGATCAGTTGCTCCAAAATATAGTAAATTTGCCAAAAAAATAGAGGATTCTTTTGAAGAGGATCCTTTACTATTATCTATGACTGCTGCTGTTAATTGTGTAACTGATATTAAAACATGTCGTAAGTTTGAAATTTATGGTGTTCCAAGATTTTTACTTTTTCTTCCATCAAATTGTAGTGGTAATGGAAATGAATCATGCACTATGAAAAATGAAAATGTACAAGATATTACTTCAATAGGATTTGCTCAACTTCCTTTAGAGATAAGACGAAGAATAAGACAAAATATGAGGATTAATGGATCTCTTATGGAGCGTTGTGTTGATTTGCGACATGGATTTTATGCATAGAAAGATAGTCAAATTCGTAATAGATCTGTTAAAAAAATTAAATTTGTAGAAAATAAAAAATTATACCTTACTGATATAGCTGGTGCTTTTTTTTATACATTATTTCATGAAGTCTCACTTGTAGGTTTTGATTCACCAGAACGTTTGGGTGCATTAAAAGATTTTTTAAAATTAGTAGAAGTTTCTCTTCCAGGACTAGAAGCTGGTATTATACTTGATACAGTTAGCAATATGGAGAATAGTGAATCTTTTTCTGTTACAAGGTGGCAAAAAGCAATAATTTCTGCAAATATTCCTTTTAAAGGAACTCCACGTAGTGTTCAATGGATTACATGTAAAGGTTCTTCATTTGAGTATCGAGGATTTCCTTGTGCTATGTGGCTTCTTTATCATTCTTTAACTGTAAATACTGATTCTGAGGCAAATGTATTAGGAGTTATTCAAAATTATGTACGTTATTTTTTTTCTTGTGAAGATTGTCGTCAACATTTTTTACAATTTAATTTTGAATCTGATAAAGATCCTATTTTACAATTATGGATTGCTCATAATAAAGTAAATGAAAGACTTTCAGCATCTAAAGAGTCTACAGATCCTTTAGTACCTAAGATACAATTTCCTGATTCAACAATGTGTAAAGAATGTTATAATAGTAATGATACTTTTAATGATCAATCAGTGTTATCATTTTTACAAGAAAGATATGAGTGGGATCCAGATGCGCTTGAAATCAAAGATGATGATAAAAATAATAATAATGACAATTATGATGATAAGAAGGGGGGTAATAATAATGAATTGAAACAACAAGAAATAGCTGCAGATGCTGGTGTGGATGAGGGTCAACCATTCAGAAATATTGGAAATAAGGAGGATGAAACAGTTTATCGTGATCCAATTCCTTTAAATTTCTTTTTAACAGCATTATTAGTAGTTGTTATCCTGACCGCTGGTATTCTTCGTATGAGAGGAAGATTTACGATATCTAAAGTAAATCATCGATACCGTTCAAGAGTATAATATATTAGTAAATTTTCATGCTTTCATTAAAGTGGAAATAAAACAAGCAAATAATAATAAAAAAAGGTATTTATTTTTTCTCCTCCCCATCAATATAAAAATAAAAAGTAATAAAAAAAATAATAATAATAATAATCTCTATTTATTATTATATATATGTATGATTAGTTCTAGGAAAATGTAAAATCTCACGAAGAATTTTTTGGATTTTGCCGGAATATCAAAAACAACAACAAAAAAAAGAAAACTTCAAGGTTCGATATATACCTTTTGGGAGTTTTTCCTAATATTATTTTTATGGAAGGAGATTTTTTTAATGTGTTATTATTATTTATGCCCTTAAATATAAATATATATATATATTTGTCTTTGATATTTTATATTAATTTTATATTAATTCTTCCCCCTCTTTTACTTTTCTTTTATTATAGACATTTTAGATGCTGAAAAGTAAATAACATTGTTATTATTATTATTATTATAGAACGTAAAATTAAAAAAGCATATCCTTATCGAGTAAACCTATTGTACTAAAAAGAGTAATTATTATTAGGTATATAGAATGAGTCGATTTAAAAGATGTTTGGCAATTATTAATACACGTAGTGGAGCACGGGAGGGATTTACAGTATTTGCAAGTGCTCTTCAACAATATCTTGATAAAGCAGGTATCATTCATCAAGATATTTGTGTTCCAGAAAAAAAATATTATTAATGCTCTTAATAATAATTCAAATTCTACAGATGCAATTATTATTTGTGGTGGTGATGGTACAATGAGCTCTGTTATAAATGTTTTAGCTACCTTTCCTCATCATCCAATGCTTCAAATACCAATTATTCCTCTTCCTTGTGGATTACAAAACTCTATTGCGACATCTCTTGGAGTTTACTCTGCTGAAAGATCTGTTTCTGCATTTGTTATGGGACATGTAGAGTCTATTCCTCTTTGGGAAGTTTATATTAATGATAAACTAGCACGATATATTGCTTCTTATATTTCAATAGGAGCTTATGCAATGTCTGTTCAACGATTACATGAATTAGATGCAGTGGGTGAAAATTATATGGCTCTTCCTACTGTTAGAGGTAAATATAAACTTGGTGCATTTTATACCGCAATGAAAAATGAGTTAGCTCCTTGTATAGCTACAATAAAAACGAAAATAAAATCATCAACAACAAATATAAATAATTCATATTTAAAAATTGAATCACCAATAAAACTTTTTATAGCTTCACAAATGCCTTTACAACATCGACGTTATACTCTTACACCTACTGCAACATTTAGACATAAAACTTTAAATGTAACATATGCTACTCATAATGCATCACGACTTCGTTTATGGCACTTATTAAGTCGTGAGGCTGTAGAAGGTGCTATAATGAATGAAGATGGTGTTGGTGAATGTCATGATGTAACAGAATTAGAGTTTAGTTTTAATGATTTAGTTAATGAATCTAAAAATTCTCCTCAATTTGTGATGCTTTTAGATGGAGAACCAGTACATCTTTTACCAGGTTCTAAGGTTTCACTACGAAAAGCATCATGTGAAGTTTTATTTACAACGTGTTAATAGAATTTATCACATGAAATTATAGATTATGGTTCTTTTTTTTTTTTTTTTCTTTGTGTATTTATTATTATTATTATTGTTTATGATATCTTGTGTATGGAGTTTTTCAAAAAGTTTTTTTTTCTTTTCTTTTTGTTTTTTTTCTTATAGATAATTTTTTTTATTTTTTTTTTATTAGTAGTACGAATAAGGTTGTTATTGTATCTTTTTTTTCTTTTCTGATTGCCCACCATCATCCCTCTTTCTCTCTCTTTATTATTCTATCTACATTAGATTTGTATAATGGAGCAAGGAATTGTTGGTCGTGGTGGTTATCAACAACAACAACAACAACCTCGTTTTAGACAACGTGGTCAGGGATATGATGAGTATGTTCCACGACGTAAAATGCACGGACAACGATCTGTAGATTTTTATTCTTCTGCTATTCGTCACGTTACAACACGTTTAATTCACAGAAATACACCATATGGATATCATGTAGACCCACACCCTTATTATTCTAAAGATATGTTACCTGCAGCACAAACACCATTTAATCCAAGTACAGCTCTTTGTACACAGTGGGTAAATACATCTTTTCACCCTGATACACGTGGTGGTCAAACGAGGGTTCCATTAATGAATTTAAAATGGGCACCTAATGGACGTCGTTTACTTTGTACTACAGGACGAGGTGAATTTCTCTTATTTAATGGACATTCATTTGGTGTAGAAGTTAAAACAGTTGCCCATGAGGATCATCGTCCTTGTCGAGCTATAAATTGGGGAAATACGAGTGATCTTATTATTAGTGGTGATGATGCAGGGATTGTAAAATTATGGTTATCTAATTTTGTACTCGTAGCGGAGTTTAACTCCCATCATAGAGCTATGCGTGAGGTATCAATGGCCCCATTAGAAGGAAAGTTTTGTACTTGTGGCCAAGATGGCTCGGCCCGGGTGTGGGACACGAATGCTGTGGGAATTAATCCTCAAGAAGCACGCGAGGAGGTGAAGTTAGAAGGCCATGGCGGGGATGTTGTCTCCGTGGACTGGCACCCATTTCACTCATTAATTCTCACAGGAAGTCAAGATCGGGATTGTCGATTGTGGGACCCACGCACCGCCGCACGTGGGAGTATCGCCGCCCTGCAAGGCCACTCGCAGTCTATTAGTTGTGTGCGATGGAATCCTAATGGGACCACGTTACTTTCAGCTTCTAAAGATTGTACTGTAAAGCTGTGGGATATTCGCATGGTGCAGGAGATGGTCTCGTATGAAGGACATTCAAAGTCGGTTGAAAAAGTGGAGTGGCACCCACACATCCCGGATCTCTTTGTGAGTGCTGGCGCGGATGGAAATATTATGTATTGGTTAGTGGATGCGTGTGAAGGGACACAAAGGCAAGATGGAGTTTCTGTTGTCATTCATGAGGCGGCGGTGGTGGAAAATGCACATGATCGTTTTCGTGATGTCGCGAATCCAGTCAATGCAGTTGCCTGGAGTCCATTGGGAAATTTATTAACTTCTTGCTCTGCTGAAGTAAAGTATTGGCATCGTAATAAACCAGGTGCACTAGAGGAGAAGGAGCGTGGTGATGAGGAAGATGTTTTTGATGTGGCAGAGTAATAATAATAATAATAATAAATTGTAACTTTTTCTCTCATCTTTTTGTTTGTTTTTCTTTCTCTTGACTTTTTTGTGTATGTTTGTGTGTGTTTGTGATGATGGTTCTGAATTTGTTTCTCCCATTTTTTGGGGAGTTTGAGGGTGTCTCTCTTTCTATTTGCAGCGAATAAGTAACAAGGGGGAGGGGAGGGGGGAGGCTTTGTACCTTTAATAAAAGAAAAAAACATTTTATATAATATATATATATTTTTATTATTATTAATAATATTATTTTTATTATATTTTTTTGTCTTTATATGAATTCATCATCGGATTTTTTTTTTTTTTTTTTTTGATTAAACTAAAATTAATTAATTAAAAAAAAAAAAAAACAAAAGGAATTTTATTATTATTATTTTTCTTATATATTTTTAGAATTTAGTTTCTAATTTAATAAAAAAGGGCCAAATGGAAGGTAAATGGCATGTGTGGACAGCCACGTCAGCATTTTATGATAGTGAAGATCCATTAAGTTTTCTTTTCGCTCTCTCATCATTATTTCCTATTGTTATCGTGATATTTGTTGCAGGAATTGCTAGTGCAAACTCCTCCTCTCAACAATTTCCTGCTCTTTTACTTTCTATAGGATTTCTATATAATACTGCACTTAATGCTATACTTAAATGTTTAATTAGAAGTCCAAGACCGCAACTTCGTTCTAGTGAAGATAAATCATATCATGCTGCTCCAAGTGCTCATGGTATGCCTAGTGATCATGCACAATTTATGTTTTTTTTTATAACCTGGTTAATACGAAAGGCGTTTTTGCATAGAATTCCATTATCAATTAATATGCAGACTTTTTTGATAGTAACATCTATTATAGTTTCTTATGGACGAGTTTACAATAATTTTCATACTCCTTTACAGGTATTAGTAGGAGCCATTGTTGGTATTGCTAACGCTTACTTGTGTAATACTACTTTTGGTGAAACAATATTGCGAAGAGTAGCAGTAATGTTATTACCAGTTCGAGATTTTTGTACCGCATGGACTCGGTTTATTTGTTAATGTCCATTTCTCTCTCTCAATTAAATTTTTTTTTAATTTTTTAATTTTTTAATTTTTTTTTTTTTACTGTGTTTTTATAGTTTTTGTTCTTTTTTTTATGGCCGTTGGAATTTGTTTTTTTTTTTTTTTTTTCTGTTGTATTCATCTATTTCTTCACAAAACACTTTTTTTTATTTTCTCTCACCCTTACTCTTTCTTTTTCACACTAGCGACGAGAAGAAGGAAAAAAAGAATTAAAAATTCAACTGAATTGGGTTAGAGTTGTCTTTAAAAAAAAAATAATAAATAAATAAATAAAGGATATTCTTTCTCAAAAAAGTAATCTTTTTTTTTTTTTTTTTCAAAACTTCCCTCAGTCCAAATCTCTAGTAAAATTTATACATTTATTTATTCAGTCTGTTCATTACTTTTTTATTTTGTCTTACATACATCTGTGTTTGAGTGTCTACTTCAATTAGCAAAAAAACAAGCAAACAAAAAAAAACATACATATATATATATTCCTACCTTTTAACTCAACTGTTTATCATCAGTATCATCATCATCATCATCATCATCAGAGTATAAAAATTATACTTTTTAATAATGATAAGTGCCGCGGATGCCGTGCGTTACCTCACCTCTGGTAAAAGTATTATGGACTCCATTTGCGACCTCATCATTCGCCCCCCCCGCGCTGCGTACGACCCCGCGTTAGACCTCGGCCCTGAAATATTTCGTATCGGCGATGATGACCCGGCCAGGTACCAGCGCCGGGATATTTCTCTAGAGAACATGCGTGGGGTGAGACTGGAGGCCTCGTGGTTTACTCCTGTAGACTTCGAGCGGCGGCCGTGTGTGGTGTATTTGCATGGGAACTGCGGCTCCCGCTACGATGCCCTCGAGGCGTTATTTCTCCTCCGCCACGGCTTCTCTCTTTTTACGTTTGACGCGAGTGGGAGTGGGGTGTCGGAGGGAATTTATATTTCATTGGGATTTTACGAGCGGCAGGACTTGGCGGCGGTGGTGGATTACCTCACGAGCCAAGAGGAAGTAAATGGGATTGGGTTGTGGGGGCGAAGTATGGGGGCGGTTACTTCTATTATGTACGCAGCGAAGGATACAAGTATTCGTTGCCTCGTGTGTGACTCTCCTTTTTCTACTCTTCGATTATTAATTAATGATTTGGTACGCCGGCATCTCTCTAAGCGAGTTCCATCTGGAATTGTAGATAGTATTGTAAATCGTATTCGTAAACGTATTACGAAACGTGCGGCGTTTGATATTGATGATTTAGATGCTTTAAAATATGCATCAGAATGTATTATACCTACTTTTATTTTTCATGGTAAGGATGATGATTTTGTATTACCAAAACACTCTATAGCAGTATGTAATTCATATAAAGGATCTTGTTTACATCATGTAGTAGATGGTGGACATAATGATGAAAGAGATGATACTGTAAAAGAAACTATAATAAGTTTTTTTACACTTTATTTAATTCAAAAACCAGAAGGTGAAAAACTTAGGCAAACGCAAGAGAAACCTGTTATTTTAAAAGGTAAACCAGAACCTACTATTGTAAAAAATCAGACAGAAAATGTTATTGATAAAGAATCAAATGAATCTGAAACTGTAGAAGGAGAACCTGCTTCTCCATCTGAAGATAGTGATTTAGGAGTAACTCCGTCTGAAGGAAAGAATTACGCTCCATTAGCACCTATTAGTTTTACAAAATTGGCTCTTCATAGAGCTTCTGCATCACCATCTCAAGAGCATAATGAGTGAAGAAATTAAAAGTAACAACACTAACTACTAATAATGAGATAGATAGAGAGATAATAAGTAAAAAGAATGACACAGTAAATACAAGAATAAACTGGGAAACTAAAACAAAACAAACAAAACAAAAAAAGACAACAACAATAACAAAGAGAGAAAACTCTTATGAAATATAAGTCATTGGAAAGTAAATCCTTTTTTTTTTTGCGTATATATATTTATATATATTTATTTATTTATTCGAATTCATGCAAAATATGAGGAAGAAAGATGAAAGTTAGATCTTCAAAAAAAAAAAAAAAAATTCTTTCTTTCTTTTTTCTAACTTAATTGCTGTATTCGCTGATCTTAGTACAGTTTTTTTTTTTAATTATAAAAATATCTTCTTTCTATTTATTTATTTATTTTTTTTTGTTTTATTTCTTGTCTCTACATCCTTTACCACATTGGGGTTTATTATTATTTATTTTTATTAATTGTTTCTTTTTTTTTTTCTCTCTCTTTTTTTTTTTAGACTAGAGGAGATTTTTTTTTTTTTTTTTTTAATGTCTTCTGATTATTTTAATGTTTATGCAGTACGTGAAGAGGGACCAGCTGCTATAGATAATTTTGGTTTCTATGTATTAAGTGATAACTCTTTACAGGCACCTCCTAATGTGAGTTCTGCCACCTATGATTCTCTAGCTCGAGAGGAAGAGTTTTGGTTGAGCCGTATCTGCTGTTATCTTCGATTATCTCTTGAATTTCAGCAATACGTAACCCAATCTAATGACAATAGTAATAATGAAATTAATAATGATAACAGCAGACGTGTGTTAGCTATTAGAGCAACACTCTTACAGGCGCAGAAACGTATTATTTGGCAAATGCGTCGTCGCCTTCGTCTCTTTGGCGGCACCCCACACATAACATTTCGACGTCTTTTATGGGGGTTTTTCACAGGTGCCCTGCGGCGTCCTGCACCAGTAGTAGCAGCGCACAATAAAATATATAAATCTCTCTGTGATAATTCACCAGATTCATTAACCTTTGATGTTATTAGTAGAGACTTGAGCCGCACATTTCCAACACATTGTCTCTTTGTTGGGCCATCTGCAATAGGGCAGTATGAATTACAACGTTTACTTTGTGCGTTTAGTCAAATAGATTCAGAAGTTGGTTATTGTCAAGGTATGGCCTTTGTAGCTGCACAATTACTTTTACACGCCCCAGAGCCCGAGGCCTTTGCAATGCTGGTGCAACTCTGTCACTCGAAGCTATTTCGACTACGAGAAATGTATTTGCCCGGTTTTCCTTTACTTCAGAAACTTTTAACTTTTCTTCGTGATGTAATGCAGCGATTACTTCCACAATTACATCGACATTTTAAAGAGGTTGGGGTGGATGTGGTGTGTTTTGCCTCTCAGTGGTTTCTCACATTATACACGTATCAATTTTCTATAGAGTTTTCGGCAAGATTGTGGGATCTTTTTCTTGCAGAGGGTTGGCGTATAATACTGCAGGCAGCAATTGCTATTTTGCAAACGGAGCAGGAGCGTTTACTGAAGCTTGATATGGAGGAAATATTATTATGTTTAAAAGAGTGTCATGAGGGGAAGTCTACGGATGAAATGTTACGCCGTGTTTGTAGTGTACCATTGTCAGAAGAGGAGTTTACATCAATGCTTCTTTCAGAAGGAGTAGTGATGGGTGAAAGATGATTTGTAAAGTGATTATAAGTATATTTTTTTATTGTTATTATCGTAAGTTGTATAAGTACAGAAGAATGAAAGAGCGAGGCGGGATAAGTAAATGATGAAAACTTGATTATTTTCAATATCAGTTTGATATATTTTTTTTTTTTTGTCTCGTTGTGTCTTGGGTTAAGGAACAAAAAAAAAAAAAAAAAAATCTATTTATTACTTTTCCTTACTTTCTTCTTCTTTTATTATTATTATTTTTAAATATTTTATAATAGCGAATAATTTTCTGTTAAATTGCTGCTGCTGCTGCTGTTGCTGTTGCTTTTTCACTAATAATTAGTATTAGCAGGAAGTAAAGCACTACGAGAATAAAAGAAAAGGAAATAGGATCATCAACAACAACAATAACAGGAACTACGAAAAAAGAAATAAATAAAGAATAATAAAAAAGCAATAACCAGATCAATAACTAGTAGAAATAAAAATAATCCTAACCAAAAAAACGAAA
Source organism: Trypanosoma avium (assembly GCA_030849755.1). Lineage (NCBI taxonomy): Eukaryota > Euglenozoa > Kinetoplastea > Trypanosomatida > Trypanosomatidae > Trypanosoma > Trypanosoma avium. Next base: position 11,128 of record JASANY010000822.1, read on the forward strand.
CAGAAAAAAAGAAAAAAAAAAAAGAAATTAAATTAAAGAATACAATTATAAACCAATACAAATCAATAAAAACAAAATAAATAAATTAAATTACAGAAAAGATGGGGACTATGTTACCGAAGCCGATCTTAAGTAAGGTGGTGGATAGGGCAGGAAGTTATCACATCGGCGCCGCCTGCGTTTCTGTTAATGGCTTCCGTACCAGTATGGAAGATGCCCATGTAATGATTGTAGAGAATGAACTGAGTATCTTCGGTGTCTTTGATGGACACAATGGTGGAGATTGCAGTCAATATATTGCTGCAAATCTCCCAGCAAAGATACGAGCACTGGCTGGGAGTTACACCCCAGAACAATTGGAGCGTGTGTGTGTGACACTCGACAGTGATTTTATGCGAGACGTGGGTGGGGCGAGTGGGTCGACTGGAACTTTTTGTTTAATTACAAAAGATTATGGTGTTACCATTTGCAATGTAGGAGACTCCCGCACACTAGTCACACGTGCTGGGAAGTTAATATTCGCCACGGAGGATCACAAGCCGATGAACCCTGACGAGCGTCAGAGGATTGAGGCGAGTGGCGGGTGTGTTGTAAATAATCGCGTCGATGGCGACCTCGCCGTCTCCCGCTCTTTCGGCGACAGCTCTTTTAAACGCAAAGATGTCGGGGAGGAGTACAAGCAACAAAAAGTAATTGTGGTGCCAGACGTCACACAGATGGCGTGTCAGCAGGGTGATATTATTATTCTCGCCTGCGATGGTGTGTTTGAGGGCAACTTCTCGAATGAGGAGGTGGTCGCGTTTGTGAGTGAGCAGGTCCCGCGGTGCACGGATTTGGCGGTGGTCGCGGCCCGCGTGTGTGACCAGGCGATACGCCTCGGCAGCAAAGACAACATCTCATGTCTTATCTGCCGCCTCGGCGATGGCTCCTCTGGCGTGCGTGCCTACGGCGCCCACTCCTTCCTCCCGGGGCCGCCGTTCCCGAGGACGCACGAGGCCTCCCGCGCGGCCTACGCCTCCATGGCGCAGCTCGCCAACCTCACCACGGCGGAGGCCTTAACCGCCCGCTACGCACTACTCAAGGCGTATGAGCGGAATACCCTCAGCTCCCGCCCACCACTGGAGCAGATTGCGTTTGAGATGAGTGATGACACCGATATTGAGACGGAGAAGAATTTCTTTGGGCGTGGCCCGGCGCCAGGGAATGAGGCGGCCTTTTTTAAGTCGTTAGCAGAGAATGGGGGGAAGTAGGAGGTAATAGTATTGTTATTGTGAGCAGTCATCATTTCTATTATTGAATAAGAAATAGCTTCTAGTTTATATATATATATATATATATAAATATATATATCTGTATCTTTTTTTTTTTTTTTTTGTTTGTTTGAAATATATATATATAGAGAGAGAGAGAGGAGAATGTGAGTCGAGTAACCATCTTGGAAATAGGAAGAGAGAAATAGGGGAAAGAGGGAGCATACATGCGTATATATATTTTTATATTTTTATATTTGTATGTATTTCTGTTTTTAAATATGACTAGTATTTTTTTTTTCTTTTGTGTGTGTGTGTATGTGTATGTGATGCCTGATATGTAGAAAGTAAGATAAAGAAAAGGAAGGAGAAATTCTGATGGAGGAGTGAATAGAGGACAGAAAAAGAAGGACTCACTATTTGTGCATTCTCGTAGAATAATTAAGAAATAAAATAATAGTAATAAATAGAGTGAAGAAAAATTTGAAAATAAATTGAAAGAAAAATAGAAGAAAAATAGAGCAAAAAAAAGAAAAAAAAACCAATAGAAAGAGAGAATTAAAAGAAAGAAAAGGAAAAGTAAGGGGGGGAAGATATATAATAAAGAAAAAAAAAAAAGAAAGAAAGGAGACAAGTTGTGAAATGGGTTCGTAATAAGAAGTTATTTTTATTGTATGCCAAATAAAGAAGAAAGAAAAATAAATAAATAAAGACGTCATTCAAAGCAACAACAAAAAAAAGAAAAAAAAAACATTTACTTATTTTGATTTTTTTTTTTTGGATTTTGTTATTTGTTCTTCATGCTACATTTGTTTTTTTCCTCTTCTTATACTACAATTTTGCCCGTCTTTTTTTTTTTTTTTTTTTTTAATTGTATATTTTTGTTCGTTAATCAATTCACCCTAAATTATACTCATTATTATTATTATTATTCATTATTATTATTATCTGAGAAGTCTTGTATGATTTGTTCTTTTTGTTTTTATTTCTTCTTTTCAATTTAATAAATATCAATAGGCAACTACAACGAGTATTATTATTAATTATATGTCTCTTTTTTTTTTTTTTTTCTCCCTTTCTATTTCTGTGTGTTATGTGCTGTTCTTTTTCTTTTTCTCCCTTTCTCTCATAATTTTTTTTTCTTTTTTTCTTTTTGCTTTTAAACTCTTTTTTCTTTGTTTTATATTTCTTTTTCATATGTGATTTTTAGAGATTAGCGAAAAAAAAAAAAAAAAGTTTGAGAATTTAAATGAAATAAAATGTAATTTCTCATTAATGAGATAAATAATAATTATAATAATTATTAATGAAAAAAAAAAAAAAAAAATGGTAGGAGGGAGTAGAAGTACGCAAGAGTTGGGAGAATATAATAAATATTTCAATTAAACAGAAAAAAAAAAAAGAAAAAAAAAGTTGATGCTAGAAGAGAAAAAGAAAAAAAAAAAAAGAGAGGAGGGGAGGGGGAAAGAAAAAATAAACAAACAAATAATATTAGTGATAATAGAAGAGAATAAAAAAAAATAAAAATAAATAGGAATTTCATAGACAAGAGTCTTTTTTATTATTATTTTATTTTATAGGTGCTCTTGAAGTTTTTTTAAACTTTTCTCTTGTATTTCTCTTTCGGTCTCATGTCAAAGAGTTATTTATATATTATATTTATATATTATATTTATATGTTGTCTGTTTGCTTTGTATTTGCACGCATGTGTGCCTTTTCTATTCTTCATTTTTTTTTTTTTCTTTTGATTTTTCTTGATTGTAAAATCCGGCCGCTTTCTTTATCATTTTTATTCTTTTTATATTAATATTATTAATATGTATTGTTATTATTATTATTTTTTTTTTTAATGATTTTGTAACTTTTTTTTTTCTTTTGGCAGGATGATATGCATTTTTTTTTTTTTTCCCTCTTTTTTATATATATATCTCCTTAGTTTAGACAATTGTACAAAGAAATATATAGATAAATAGAGAGGTATATTTTACCTGAGTTCTGTCTCATACCAGTATCATTAATTAAAAAACAACAGCAGATAAAAAAAAAAAAAAAATAGATTCTTATACAATTATATATAGTTATAAAGTAATAGATTCATAGATAATTAAAAAAAGAATATAAATATATATAAATGCATTGCTCCACTTCATATGATGAAACATTCGCAGATGATCTTCCAAGTGATGTTGCCGTGCAATATCGTGTGCTGCAGAAATTAATTCCTCGTCCAACTAGTATATACAATAAAAATAATAATCATATTAATAATAATAATAATAATAATATTGGTGATAATAGTATAGAGTATTTACTCCAGTCATCCTCAACTTTATCAACATCCTCAGAATTATTAAATATATTATCATCTTTAAAACCCAAATCACAAGAAGAAAATAATATAAAAAACAAATTAAAAGAAAAAGAAAAAGAAAATAATATAAAAAACAAATCATTAGAAGAAGAAGAGAGATTACGTGAAATGGAGTTGGGTGGCCCAATTTTAAATCAATTAATTATAACTCGCACAAGATGTACTGAACTTCAGAATTTATTAAAAAAACAACAAGAAGAATTTCAAAAAATATTAATAAAAAGTGAAGCACAAGAGAGAGAAATAATGGAAGAAATGTCAATGTCTTTATTGGATGCTTATTGGATACTTTATATAAATAGTTATAGATTATTACATAGTACAACTATTAGAGTTAATGAACAAAATAATAATAATAATAGTAATAAGAGTAATAGTAATAAAACAGAAAATGAATTGTGCCGTGCATTACTAGATACTCGTGCAGAACTTTATAGAGCACGATAAATAATAGCAGAGTTAACAAAACAAATAAAAAAAGAAAAAGAAATTCAACAAAATCCCTCACAAAATACATTAAATGAACTTAATAAAGAATTACAAGCTCTTAAAACACAATATCTCTTAGAAATTGCCTTACCCAAGCATCATTCATTAAAAATAAAAGAAGGGAAAAAAGAAGTCATTTCTTCTTCTATTATAATAGAAAGTATGAAAACAAATGAAAGTGATAATAGACAACACCGCGATGAGTTAAAAGATAATATTATAAATGAATTACGTTTTCAGTTAATTTCTAGAGATAAAACTATTAAATTACTTCAACAGGAAGTTGCGGAAATGCAAAATGTTGCACGAGAGTTAGGGGCAGCTGAGGCAAAAGTGCGAACATTAGAAAGACGACTTAGAAGTGGTTCAGATAATACAAATAGTAATATAACTTGTATGAGTTTTAGCGTTTAGTAAAATTAATATAAATATATATATATATATAGATATATTACTACTAAAGGGAAAAACAAAACAAAACAAAACAAAAAAATGTGTACTTATGTGGACAGGGAATGATAATTTAATGAAAATTACTATTTTTTTTTTTTTTTTTTGTAAGTTGCTGATAATTTTGTTTGTGATTTTTTATATGTTTTCTTTCTCTGCCCAACTCTTCTTTTTTCTATTAAATTTTTTTTTTTTTTTTTTTTTACAGCGTGCAGCATTATATACAATAGGAAAGAAAATCAAAAAAAAAAAAAAACAGAAGAAAAAAAGTGTTGGAGTGGAAGAAGAGAAACGAATACATAAAAAGAGAATAATAAATATCCACTCATACACTAATAAAAAAAATATATATATATATATATATATATATATACGTATACATACATAAACCCAGTTTTATTTTATATTTTTAACTGAAATAGAAAAAAAAAAAAATAATAATAATAATAATCATCATAATAATAATAACATAAATATAGTAAAAAAAGATATGTTAACACACGTTTCAGCCCCTGACGCTGAAGGTAAAGTCACATATATTTTTAACGCCCAATCAAAAGTTGAAGTTCCTCGCAGATATGAAGTACAAAGTTTAGTGGGCCGCGGTGCTTATGGAATTGTGTGTAGCGCCGTTGATAGCACAACAGGAGATACTGTGGCGATTAAAAAAATAAGTAATATATTTGACGACTTAATTGATGGGAAACGTATCCTGCGTGAAGTTAAATTACTAGGATTTTTAAAACATCCAAATGTTTTATCTTTAAAAGATTTATTTCGCCCATCGGATCCTAATTTTACCGACTTATATGTTGTCACAGAGTTAATGTCTTCGGATTTGCAATATATTCTTAAATCCTCTGCTGTACAATTAACCGATGTACACTGTCAGTATTTCACATATCAGTTATTATGTGCTTTACATTACATTCATAGCGCTAATGTGATTCATCGTGATTTAAAACCTGCAAATATATTAACCAACGCCGAGTGTGATTTAAAATTATGTGACTTTGGTTTAGCTCGTGGGATTGGAAATAAAATGACGCATTATGTTGTAACACGTTGGTATCGGCCGCCTGAGTTATTATTAGCAAGTGATAATTATAATACTTCTGTGGATTTATGGGGCGTAGCGTGTCTTGCAGCTGAAATGATTACAACTCGGCCGTTATTTCCTGGTCGGGATTATATTCATCAATTAAATTTAATTATAAGTTTATTAGGAACACCAGATATGACGCGGGAGCTACCAGAGGTGCGGGCAGCAGAGGCTATTCATTATATGAATTCACTTCCTAGTAAATGTATACAAAACATAGATGAAATTCATCCACAATTAAAACAAGATTATATTGCGGCAGCCGCACGACATGCTAGAGATGATGAGGATGGAGAAGAAAATAATAATAATAGTAATAATAATAATAGTAATAATAATAATAGTGAAGAGGATATCACAGCACAGCATATTAAAGCTGGTGAGGCGCGTTATGAACTTTTTAAAGACTTTTTAATGAAATTATTAAAATATAATCCCAAGGAGCGCCTCACAGCACGGGAGGCGATGTTGCACCCGTGGCTAGCAGAAGTGAGAGAAAATTGTGGTGGGGAGGCGTTTGAAGTGGAGGCGGGGGAAACTTTTTTTTGGGAATTTGATGGCGCCGAGTTAAGTGCGGGGCAGCTGCGACAACTCCTGCAGAATGAAATCACAAAGTACACGGAATAATAATAATAATATGAATAATAATAATTATTATTAAAACTGAGAGGAATAAAAGGCGGGGGAAAAAAAAAAAGAAGAAGTGCTGAAGGGAATATATATATATATATATTTATATATATTTATAAGGGAAGTCATTAGAAGAGAAATAGTGATAGTGATTGAGAGAGAGAGAGAGAGAGAGAAAGAGAAAGATGCACATAATTAAAAATACGAAGAAGTATATATATGTTTATGTTTATTTATTTATTTATATATTTGCAGAAATAAAGAAAACGAAGATGTACGATATGATCGAAAAATAAAAAAAAGTTGTCTTTTAACACATCTTATGATGTGAATTAATCATGAGTATGTATTTCGTTAAAGGGAGTGACTTGGGGTGTTTGTGGGGAAAGTAAAGAAAAAGAATTTCTAAATAAATAATATGAATAAAAATTCTGAATCTTTTAATTGCGTTTCCTGTCTAACAATTGCTTTTTATTTTTATTTTTATTATTTACATTACCTATTTATTTATCTATATTATTTATGGAATATATTATTCTTTTTTTTTTTTTTTTTATGGTTTAACATACCACAATTATTATTTAAAATTCACTTTTTTTTCATTGTATTGTAATTCTTTAATATTTTCAAAAAAAAAAAAAAAGTGATATAAAAACGGGAATATATATATATATATATACATATACATACACACGAATAAATATTAATCAAAACAAAAAAAAAAGAAAAAGAGTTTATAAATATTTATAATTTTGTTATACTAATCTCTTCTATTATAATTATTATAATTATTATTATTACTATTTTGTTAATTATATATTTATATAATGAACACAGAGATAATGCAAAGCCCGGATGGACGCTACGCCCGCCTCACACTTCTCACACGTGGGAGTTGTAAAATTATATTTTCAGCAATTGATCAAAAAGAAGGAATTAATGTAGCCTGGTGTGAAATGCCTATAACCCTCCATCATAATCCCACACAACCCCCACAAGAAATATTTTTATTACGACAATTACAACATCCAAATATATTATTTTGTTTTGCGGCCTGGTGTGACATTACTCGAAACTGTATAGTGTTTATTACAGAATATATATCTAGTGGAAGTCTTTTTGATTATTATAAAAATTATTTCCCTGAAGGTTTCTTGCGGCCTCGTGTTATTGCTCATTATGGGCGACAAATATTAGAAGCAATTTATTATTTACATCAGCGAAATATTATTCATTGTGATATTAAATCTCATAATATATTTATATGTGGCCCACGTGGGGAGGCAAAGTTAGGAGACTTGGGCCTTAGTACGCTGCGCCCAGGAGTTAAAGGAAATAATAATAATAATAAAGAAATATCCACAACAAATATATTATTATTATTATTATTATTAGATATTCCTGAGAGTGTTGGGCTTGGAACGCTTGGGTGTATTCCTCCTGAGAGTTGTGGGGGGCCTGCGACGGCGGCGGGAGATATTTGGGCCTTCGGTTTACTTTTATTAGAGCTGGCCACAGGTAATAATAATATTAATAATAATAATAATAATAAATATATTTATAAAGATATGAAAGAATTCATAAATAATAATGAAATCATAAATAATGAGGAATTAAGAAATGTGGTGGGGCGATGTTTGTCAATAGACCCCGCGGGGCGCCCCACTGCTGCAGAATTATTAACAGATCCTTTTTTTAATAATAATGAAACTGAAAGTATAGAAGAAGAAAAAGAAGAAGAAGAGGAGAAGGAGTATAAGGATTACTATTATTATTATTATAATAATAAACATAATAATAATAATAATACACAAAATAATAAAAAGAATTATAATAGTGTAGAGGAGTGGCTGCGGGAGGCACCGGAGGAAATACAATCCGATGTATTACACTGTGCCTGGCGACGTGGGTGGAGTAATTTAAGAAATTTTAATAAAAATAATTCTATTAGTCAAAATAATAATAATAATAATAATATGATAAATGTAAAAGGAAAAGTTAAAAATTGTGTGGAGGATTCTACGCTTGGTCTCACAAGTGTTCTCTCTAATTCATTTGCATCCAATACACTTCGAACACCAGCACGAGGTCCTTGTCCACTATCTCTTGATGCTAATGTTTACAATTACTCTTGTTCTAGCTCTTTTAAATCAAATTTTAATTTTAATTTAAATTCTAATTTAAATTCTAGTTTCTGTGGAGGAAATATAGATTGCTATAGTAGTCTTAGTAGTAGTGCTAGGAGTACCCCAACTCACTCTGTGACCCCACATTGTTTATTACGTAGGAGTAATAATACTTTTCATAATAATAATTTTAATAATTGTACGAATAATAATATTTCTAATAATAATAATAATAATAATAATAATAATAAACGTAATAATTGGAGTAGTATTCGTGATAGTGAAGGACAATATATTGCGAAAGAGTTATTTTCACCGGAATTACTTCATGCTAGTGCTCGTCATGGAGTTTCAGAGTAATATTGGAAAAAAAAAAAATTACATATATAAATATAGAAAGAGCTAATTAGAAAAGGAAAAGTAGGGGGACTCCCTTTACCAAAAAAAAAAAAAAAAAAAATAATAATAATAATAATAATAATAATAATAATAGTGAATTTTTCTTTTTATTTTATATAATCTTATTTTTATTTTTCATTTCGTATTATATGTCATTTTTTTTATCTTATTTTCAGTTTTAGTTTTAGTTTTTTTTCTTTGTAACTCATCCTCCTCTATTTATATGTTTTTAATTTTCCTTCTTTTTTATTTCTTCGGTGGTGAATTTCATCTTGACAGTGCTGAAGATACAAATTAATTTTTTTTTTAATTAAAAAAGTGTATATATTCTAAAGAGAAGCATGAAATAAATAATAATTTACATGCTTTTATTACTGTATTCCTAAGCAAGCGATAATTATAGTTTTTTTTTTTTTTTTCTTCTCCTCCATTCATATCTTCTTTTTTTTAAATTTAATATATATATATATATGCCTTTCTTCTGTCGTGACTTCAAAATAAAAATAAAAAATTTAACAACACCAAAAGTAATAAACAACGAAAATATATTAAAAAAAGGGTTTTTGACTCGAGTTTAGTAATGTTTTAATTTCGTTTTTTTTTTTTTTTTTGTTTTCATATATCATCGGATTTAATGTTTTTTTTTTTTGAAAATACTTTATTTCTCTTATTTATTATATATTTATTTATCCACCCACTTCTTTCCCGTTTATATATATATAATTAAACATATTTTCTTTTCTTTTTTTTTAGTAATATAATTAATTAATAGAAAGGAGTAAAAAACAAAAAAAAAAAAGTAATAGTAGAAAAAAAACAAACGACAAAATAAAACACTCTACAAACACCAAAAGATAAATATACCTCTATTGTCTGTGTGAGTGTTTTAGTATATACATATATATATATATATATATATATATATATACTCTTTAAAAAACAAAAAAAATCAAGACTAGGAGAAAAAAAAAAAAAATAATAATAATAATAATAATATATAAAATAATAATACTTATAAGTAAAATAAAAAAAATAAAAAATAAAATGACTTTTACAATGCATTACAATCGGCCAAGAGGTTCAATTATATTGGCTCTCTTTTTTATATTATTATGTTTAGCATTATCAGCAGAGGCCGCCCCATTTTCTTTCTTTAAAACAATTGCCGCCTCCTATCAACAAGGAGATACAATTCCAGTGATGGTAAGTCCATTAACTTCTAAAATGAAAGTCATGCCAATGCCATGGAAATCATTAAAGCGATGCTCTCAATATGAAACAAATAAAAAACGTCGACGTAATATTGGGCAATTAATATTTGGTGATCAACTGGAGCAATCCGCCTATGAAGTTACTGTGTTAAAAAATGAAACATGTTTAACATTATGTACAGTGAAAATGAGTAAGCAAGATCAAAAGTATTTATCTAAACTTATTGATGGAAGATATCGTGGGAATATGTATATTGATGATTTACCTGGAATTGAAAATATAACACTTTCAAAAGGGAATCGACGCATTCGTACTGGATTTCGTATCGGTGTCCCATCTGTGTTAACGACAAATCATATTCCATTAATTAATAATCATCTTATATTTACAATTTCATATCACCCAGTGGAATCTCCATTTGATGCAAGTGAAAAAACATACAGAATTGTACATTTTCAAGTTGCCGCCACAAGTATTCATCATGAAAAGAATACATGTGAAACTGCGGATTTAATTTCAGGCATCCCACAGCCTGCAACAGAGGGTGAAATTACATATTCGTATAGTGTGCGTTGGGTTGAATCCACACTCACCTGGTCCACGCGATGGGATGTTTTTATGAAATTAACTACAAAAGAATCCCAAATTCACTGGTTTTCTATTGTAAATTTCTTTTTTGTCACGCTACTTCAAACAGCTGTATTGTGGTATGTGCTAATTCGAGCACTTCGTCGGGATTTATTATATTATAATGAGCAAGATATTGAAGAAAAGGATGAAACGGGTTGGAAACTTGTACACGGGGATGTGTTTCGTCGCCCACGAGGTGTTGGAATTCTTTCAATTTGTGTTGGCACTGGTATTCAACTTGCATTAATGATATTATTAACTTTAATTGTAGCTTGCATGGGATTTATTTCTCCACAAAGTCGAGGTGTGCTGGCGACAACGCTGGTGTTTTTATTTGTTTTATTTAGTTTCTTTAATGGACTCATCACTGCTATGTTGATTAAATTTTTTAAAATGCGATCATGGAAAATTATTATTGCAAGCAGTCTCTTTTACCCAGCGCAGATGTTTGTAATGTATTTTATATTAAATTTTATTCATCTTGGAAATCATGCGGCAAGCACGGCTTCCTTTTCAGCACTTCTTATTTTATTATTATTATGGCAAGGTGTTTCAACCCCACTTGTTGTTATTGGTGCCGCAGTTGGATTTAGTTTAAATATTACAATTCCAGTAAAAGTAAATAATATTCCTCGCACAATTCCTCCATCGCCGTGGTATTTGGATTCTATTTTAACAATAATATTACCAGGCCTCGTCCCATTTGCTGCATCACATGTAGAAATTACATATATATTTAGTAGTGTGTGGCATGGCACTGTATATTATATGTTTGGTTTTCTCACTGCAGTGTATTTACTTTCAATGATAATTTCAGCACAAATGGCGGTATTTTCAACTTATATTCAACTCAATCGATTAAATTATCATTGGTGGTGGCGGTCGTTCTTTACTTCAGCCTCGTATGGAATTTGGATATTTGTGTACAGTGTGTTTTATTATTTAAGATATTCAACTTTAAAAGGATTTCTTAGTGCGGTTTTATTTTTTGGATATATGGGAATGGCAGCATACACGTTAGCTATTCTCAGTGGAGCTGTGGGGTTTATTGCTTCATTTGCATTTGTGAAAATTATATACAGTAATGTGAAGGTGGATTAGAGGAAAAAAAAGAAATATATATATATATATATATATGAAATATGAAATATGAAAGATGGAAAAGAGGATAAATAATAGAAAATATTATTTTATTGTGGTGGTGGGGGGGGGAGGGGTTTGATATTAGATGAAAGAAAGAAAAAGAGTTTATATATATATATATATATATATGGTGTTTGGATCGAATTGAAGAAATAATGAATATAGGTGCAAATAATAATAATATTATTAGTGATAATACTAAACAAAATTAGAGAGAGAAAGTTGGGGGGGGGGGGGCAAGAAATGAAGGAGAAAATATAACAACGAAAAATTTGATTTAATTAAAAAAGTTGGGAAGGACAAATGAAAAGGAACAAAATGAAATATATATATATATATACCGCTTATTATTATTATTATTATTATTATTTTTTTTTTTTTTTGAACACAAATGTCTTTCTTTCTCTATTTTGTTTGTTTGCTTCTCTATGTTTGTGTCAATACCCCAAAAAATTTTTTTTTTTTTTATCAATCTATCAAATCTATTCATATATGTATTTTTTTTTTTTTTTTTACGTTTTATTTATTTATATAAATATATAGCTACTTATATTTTCCAGTTGGATTTTGTGCGTAACAGCTGGTGGTAGGAAAAAAAAATAAAAAAAAATAAATAAATAAATAAAGAGAAAGCAAAAATTAGGGGAAGGAATATATATATATATATTATTATTATTGCTATTATTGTTGATTTTAAAAAATAATTATAATTGCCTTGGAACAAATTTCGAATTCTTTTATTTTTTATTTTTTTAATTTGCTTATTCGAAGAATTGTTCCACAGAAGCAAAAAAAAAAAAAATAATAATAAAAAATAAAAGAAGTTGAACGGGGGAAAAAAAAAAAAGGAAAAAATTAAATTCATTTTTTTACTTAACATTTCTTATTGAAAGGAATTTAAAAAAGAGAGAAAAAAAAAAAAGGGAATATCTTAAGAAATGAAATGAAAGATAATAAATACGAAGAATATGCTGGTACCAAGAAAAAAAAAAAAAAATAATAATAATAATCTTTATTTTAATTACTATTATTAATATTATTAATGCTAATATTTTCTTGTATAATTTATTTTTAAATTTATTCATTTTTTTTTTTTTTTTCTTTAATATTCTATTTATTAATTACTGAAGTAGAGATAAAGTAAACGTGAGGAGTGAGGGAGGCTCTCTTGCTGCATATTTTATAATATATTATTAATATTAATTATATTTCAAAGAAAAAAGTAGAAAAAAAAAAAAAAGATATATAAATACTCAAAGAACGGCTAACGAAACTTTAAGAAAAAAGTAATTTTTTATTATTATTATTATTAAATAAGAAAAAAAAAAAAAAAAATTAAAAGCAACTGAAAAGGGGGAATTTAGGAGAAGGAAAACCCAAACAAACAAACAAACAAAAAAAAAAAAAAAAAAAAAACATTTGAAAACAAGATATTTATATCATTTAACAATTAAGGGGAAAGTAAATAAAAACATATTAAAAATATAATTAAAAAAAAGAAAAAAAAACAAGAAGAAGAAGCCTACAAACACAGAATAATAAAAGAGATAGACAGTAAATATATATATATATATATATATATATTTATATAAAAAAAAGATAAAATAAAATAAAAAAATAAAAATAAGATATTTCAGCAATGAGGAAAAACACCAGTAGCAAAACAGCCCCAAAAAATATTTCTGTATTTCTACGCGTTCGCCCCCCAATTCCTCGTGAGTCCAAATGTACTTTTAATAATTTAATATTTGACCCACAAGACTCTCGCAAAGTCACCGTCACCCGCAGGAGTGGCGCTAAGGCGATGGAAAAAGACTTTTATTTTAATAAAGTTTTTCCTCCCAAAACAAATCAAAAAGAAGTTTACGAGGAGTTTGCAAGTGGAGCTGTTGACGCTGCCTTTGATGGGCAACATGGTGTGTTATTTGTGTACGGGCAAACTGGCTCTGGTAAAACATATACAATAAGTAATGAAGATGTTAATAATTTAGGAATGCTGCAGCAGAGTTTACAAAACGTGTGGAGGCGAATACACGAAGACACTGAACATGAGTTTAGTTGTAGTGTGAG